>JAQIWH010000630.1:0-43990 GCA_034695005.1 Cryptops parisi | reverse complement strand
TTTGCTTGAGCATTTTGGAGATTTTGGACGTTTTTGATTTGGACGTTTTGACCATTGGATGTGAATGTTTTGGATGTTTTGCCTTTGGACGTATTGACGTGGAACCGTATAGGTCCCATATAATAAAAATTGCACAAGTTGATTACACTAAAATTTGCATAAATTGACTCGCATAATTCAAATATATAACTCAAAAAACTGCATAAACAGAAAATCAACACTTCACTCCAATCACTTTTTATTTTATAACTATGATAGCAACTTGCCTTGGAGGGTATGCGAATCGTGATTTGTACCATTGCTTGCTGATGCCGTTTCCATAGCTTGCTCTTTCAGTGACGATAGGTCGATTGAGCCTAGCACTTCAAATTCTTGATCGTCCTCCAAACGACCACTGAAAATAAAAAATCATCCTGTATGTAAAAAAAATTAAAGTTACAGAAAAAGTGAAATTTTTATATTCATAATATTCACCAGTGCACGATGTTGACGACAAGTGTATAATTTTGTAGAAAGTCATCGCATTTTAACCTAGCACCATCTTCGATGTGGAAATTGCTCAAGAATTTGTCGCTGTTTTCTAAACAAACCGAATTATCAATTCCACGTCTCATGAACGAACAACAAAAAACGTCAAAAGCGAGACTAAATAGAACCCGGTACCTTCGGTTTCACCTTCCTCGCTCGAAATGAGAATCGTTCCTGGAAAGATACAACCCTCAAATCAAAAAATGTATCCGCTACGGTAAAAATCCATATTTGGGGAAAACACGAATTCACTCGTCAAAACTCAATTAACCTTAACCACGAAGGTCGGAACAAACACTTTATGAAAATAAAATTTGTGCAAATTAATTTTAGTCAACTGCTACGATTAATTATTCAACGCAAAAAAAAAAAAGATTCTTTTCTTATAACTGCGATTACGTTTGTGGTACAAAAAAATGCAAAGCCAGGGTGAGAATTGGTGCCAAGCCAGGGTGAGAATTGGTGCAAAGCCAGGGTGAGGAATTTTTCATTTGTCAGCCTGAGGCTGCCAACGATATGTCAGAATTCTATTTTAGGTTAGTACCGTATACCATTTCCTATACAGGGTGTTTCAAACTATTTGAATTGTTTCACGTGACTACTTATATACTGGCGACTTATTATTCTTCACACGACCGTCCGTGACAGTAAGTTCATCCGAGACTTGGTTTCGTGTGGCTATTTATCAGGGAACAGAATGATTCGGCGACTGCGTTTACCTTTCCCATCGTCGATTTCTACATCAGGTGCGATCATGTGCAATTGACTCTTCAAAATCTACGAAAAATTTGAATTGCGACGTTACACACACGTTAATACGTAAACAACGAGCGTTCTACAATTCACTATTTTTCATTATCTGAAAAATTATTTCAAACTTCATTTTTATCTTAAGTACACCAAAATTAATAAAAAGTGAGTAATAAAATTGAGTTGCTTTTCCATAACATGAAGAAAATAAATGTCAATTAAAAAGTCATAGAGTAATAAAAACAAACGGAGTACTAAATATACGAGACACCCTTCACAGTATTGTTACGTACTTTTTCTTCCAGCATTTTTACTGTGAACGACTTCGTGTTTAACTTCACCGATACCTGTTACAAAAAAAAATTCAAATAATTACAAAATGATGTTCAAAAAAGAATAACCGTCAAATCAAAAAGTGTCATCACCTCCGGTTTTTCCGAACAAACCATACACGAGGAGTTCGGTTTGACGAGCGGACATGGAGCCAATAAATGCCTCGTCTTGGGATGAGGATGCTTGTTCAAATAAATCTGCCAACGAATAAACCACCATCAATTCTGCAGTTTCCTTATAACGAAACCTAAGTAAAATTATAACTACTAAACACATACGGCTTTGCAATCGAAAAGTCGTCCCTCGAGAATTTTCAAAGCTTCCATCACGATGAGTCCAGCTATCACGGCATTGGTCGTAGCGATCGCCGGAATGATGTTTCCCGCCATGGCTACAAATAAATTAACCTTATAAATCGTACACTGAATGAATGAAGAATTAACGGGTAATACAAATAAGTAATATCCCAACTAGTACTAATGGTGAGAACTACAACTTACATTTCACGTCAAATCGATTCTTTTGCGGAATGCCAAAAATGTACGCTCGTATGTTGGCGCAAGCAGCAACAAAGTCCATGTGAACATCGTTGTCCTAAAAAAAAAAAAAGAAATTCGTAAAGTTGTTTGTCGTTACAATTTTTTTTTAACGCTTGAATACATACTTTGTCCCACTGTAAATGATTGCCTTCTTTCACCAATTCCAATTCGTTCTTGAGTTTCTGCACTGAACGTTCGAAAATGGATGCGCATTCTTGAATACTCCACAAGCGTTGATCCCGTGAATCCGAATTTGTTTTGCTCGAACCGGCAACTGAAAGATAAACACCCAATCATGTCATTAGCTAACCTATAAAACCATATTTATTCTATTATTTACCAACCACTAGTATACAGCTCGTCAAAATGACGAAAAAGTTTTTATTTCGTTATTCTTGTTTTATATCGTTTTAACTCATATTGCTTCGCAACATTCGTTACAGGCATGTTTTATATCGTTTTAACTCATGTTGCTTAGCAACATTTGTTACGGGTGTTTTATATCGTTTTTAACTCATGTTGCTTCGCAACATTTGTTACAGGTATGTTTTATATCGTTTTAACTCATGTTGCTTAGCAACATTCGTTACTAGTGTTTTATATCGTTTTAACTCATGTTGCTTCGCAACATTCGCTACAGGTATGTTTTATATCGTTTTAACGAATGTTGCGATTATAAGATGTATCGTACACCCGAGAAACAGGTTACTGAACAATGAGACTTAAGCTGCGTTACTCTGAAAATGTAATGTTTTGCAATAAAGACACTGGAAGATACTGAAGACCCCCAAATGACACACTCCTTCACATATTTTTGGTATTTATACTCTACCAGTAATGTAGTAACGATTATTTATCATTGTACCTAGTTGTTCATTATAATTTATATAAGACGCAACTAGGGAACTCCTTATGTAAAATCTTGCATAAAAGGGTGTCTTATAATCGCGAAAATACGATATTTGTATAAGAAAAATGAAGTCTACCTGCATCGGGAAGATCCTTCCATTCTAAAGGAACAGGAGCTTTTCGTTTCTGCCATAATTTATCCATCGATAACAAATATTTGATGTCTTCGTGGAACAACTGAAAAAAAATAAAATTACATTTCAATTACCAACGACGACTGATTAGCCATCAATTATTTTGATTTAATGTCTCTGCTTCGTGGAGCACAGTTTTCTGAAGCCAATAGGTTCATTATTGCAGCCACAAAGTGCGTCATTTTAAAATGCATGCATTTTGACAAGGCATGACGCCATTTCAAATCACAAACAACTACATTCCATATCAGAAAGAGCACTACATTAGATTACTATTATGACCCAGTAAAAAAAAATTTCTAAAAACCTCCATAATCAGAAAGTTAGTTATTTGGATTTTTGAAGCGCTCCATAATCAGAAAGTTTGACATAAAGAGTTACAAAAAGATAAGAGTTACATCGTCAAACCTTTTTGAACAATACAGCAGGTTCGTAACTGCAGGAGACTGCCCACAAACGCGTCGATAAACGCTGGACGTTTCCATGTTCGTTCATCTTGGTGTTGAGCGCGTTCAAGCCAGATTCTCCCGAAGCGTTCGGATCGGTCGTGTCGGGCGAAACATCTTCATCAGGATCGGCTTCTCCAAACAATTGACTATGACGACAAAACAAACGTGAAATCACGTCATTTCGTAAAAGATGAAAAACGTTCGCCTTAACTTCAGAGGGGGTTCTCACTTGAAAAGATGTTTGGCCCAGACGATGCAATGAATAGGTTCCGACGGCGTGTTTCGAATCGTGCACCCTGGAAAGGTTTTCTCAGCCCCTCTCGGTTGACATTCGTAACACTCGGTGGTCCCCTGAAAAATCAAACACATGCGGCAAAACCCAATTCGAATTAAAAAAACATCGTCGTGACAAATTGTAGTGACTTACCTTCTTGATGACCGAAACCTGCCCTAAATAACCAGCGGTTCCACTTTCAATCAACGGAATGTTAGCAGCTAAACACATACGATTTACGTGACTTCTTGCAGCTGCGAATATCACCAACAAATTTTTTAAGAACACACTTTATATTGACGTAGTTTGAAATCTGTATTAATCATTATTAAACAATCCTTAGAATCAAAGTAAATAAAGCGTTGTACTCACTTCTGTTATCCAAGGCATTCATGACCAACGAAAATTGTTTGTAGAACGGCACTCCGAATCGACAACTGTGTTAACAAAAACTGTTGATGAAATAAAAATCGCAATAATAATTCAGCTAATTCAAACTTACTAACCTCGTGATACTGTCATGATGGGCGACTATACGTGCCGATTTGTTCAATCGCTGAGCACTGTCCTTAGCGACCTGTAAACCGATTCAATCGTTAATTTCAAATTATCAATAAAAATGAAAAACGAGTCCAATTAGTACTCTTATGGTTACGTTGTAAACATCTCAGCTCACGCCCTGCAAAAAAACTGCCACTACGGTAATGCCATAAAATGTTTAATTTTGATCATATGTATTTTTTGTGGACCTCATAAATAATGTGATCGTTCCCATTAAGTGATGCGCGTGCTGGGTTCGTGGGCACTCCTACTTAACCAGCTACATCACCGCTCCGTGCGAACCAGCTCCGTGATGACGTATTTCTGTTTGCTTTTTTACTCCAGCTCAATTCTGTAAGTCTTTTTTGGTGGGTGAGCGCCAAGATGTTCACCACATCAAAAAATACAATGAAAAATTGACACAATTTAAAAAACACGCCAAAAAATGATCACCTTTGCCTTGGACAACCCTACATGTTGTCGCCGAAACAGAAACTGGCGATTCAAATTACTGACATCGATGGTGTCCAAATCAACCTGTCAAACGATCAACCGTTAATTAAACCAGACGTACAAACTATCGAATCGACGTTACGTCGTCGCTCGTTTACCACTTCGATATCCCTGAATCCACTGAGAACCAAATTTTTCAGCAACTCGCAACCGATCCCGCCGGCACCGACGACGAGTGTGCGACATTTATCGACTTCGATCGACGCCGATTCCGACAACGCACCTTGTTCCACCATATCTTCTGTTATTACTTTTATTATTATTATTATGTGTGATAAAATAAAAATGCTGTTTGAAATAAAATAGTAAACAAAGGGTTATAGTTAACACAATTCACAGTTGGAATTTTGACATACAGTGTGTGTGTGAAGTGTATTAGATTTTCAATTGGATCTAATTACCTGTGTTATAATAGTAGTTACCTCGTTCAAGGATTAGTTGGATATTTGTTTCACGTGTTGGAAATTGATTAAGTAGTAGACAAATTCCAAACTGACAAAAATTAATTGTCCATCGTCGTCCTTGTCAGTAATATTAGAAAAAACCGCCTCTAGTGACGATAATGTACAAACCATACTGCTTTGGCAACAGCGGTAGGATTAGAATAATAGACCAATCAGTGACTACTTTTCAAATTGTTTAAAAGTAACGCTGATCCTGATTGGTTTAAAACGAATAGCTGATGCTTTCTCTAACGTGTTATATTTAATTTTAAATTACCATTATAAAAATTAGATAAAATGACAAAATTAACAAAATAACAAGATATAAACTTAAAAAAATTTTTTTACTATAAAACGTTTTTATATATTAACCTAAAAATAATTGAAATTATGCAGGACAATGAGAAAATAATAGAAATTTACAAGACGTTCAGAAAATATATTTGTAAAACACATCAAAATATTTTTTTATAAACAAACAAAAAACATAAGAAAAGTTAATAAAAATTAATTGAATTGAATGAAATACAGAGGAGTATGGTCTGGCAGCAAAAATAGAATTGATAGATGATTATTAGGGCAACCAAAAATATGCTGTAAAAAAACTATTATGCGCTTAAAATATGACCCATGAAACGATGCCTTTTAAAAACATAGAATATGCTCTCAAATTTATTGATTAATAAATACAAAAAACCGATATAAAAAGGATACGAAACTATATAAAAGAACTCAAAATGAATTAAATTTTTTGGCATGATAGTAAGAAGTATAAATAAAAAACTAACCACCATTATTCATAATTTTTGGGCCCGCTTATCCCACGCAGGATGGACCGCCATCTCGTCCGATCCTCTGCCGCAGCACAAACATCGACCCAGCTGTTGAGAGAAACCCTCTCACAGACTTTGAAGAGCTGGTCTCGCCATCTTGAAAAAGCTAAAAAGAAAGGGGGCTGCACCATCCCCTTGCAATCTAGTTTACATTATAGTTATTAACAAATCTTCCACGTATACAATGTCAAACAACATAGGTTTGACTCTTTACGATGACATTCTGAATAAAATCAATGACAACGGCAAAACCTTTTATTATATCAGTGAAAGTAATTCCCGTACACAAACAAAAGACTCCCTTTGACTATTGAACGCTGGTTGTTTCACTATTAGTTCGTTTGGACCAAACTGCCCTATCTGTAATTTCTGTGATGGTTCGGCATCATGTGCTCGTGCTCATCGTCGGGTTGTCTCACGTAGTAAGCAAACGGTGCAAAAGCATGATGACCGTGGCCCTCGGTAGGACCCCGATGCACCGACACGTGGACTCTGCCACGGTTGCTTCCGTGTCCAGAGTTTCTGCCATGTCCATGTCCACGATGATGGTGCTGTACATTGTCGAAATCTGTTGCAAATGATCCAGTCATCGTCAGCAGGGCCAACAGCAGCGAACAAATCGATAATGTAAAAATCAACGGCATTGTCCTGAGATGATCGGAACAAAATAAACTTATTAATAATGTATTGATGACAATTCAATCACCCTTTAAAAAATGTCTTAACAAGTTGGTTTAAAAAACGCTTTATAGTTTCACGTTATGCGATCTGAGTTATTTGACATTCGATTTATTCAGGTTTTGAGTAATTCTAGTTTCGATTTATGCGAATTTCGATTAATTTGATCATCGAGTAAAGCGATAATCAATTTTAAAGTTTTAATAAATTTTCGATTTGATTTATGTAAATTTTGTTACATTGGACTTATGCGGTTCTCGCTTTATACGAATTTTGGTACATTCGACTATACAGCGAGAGTTTTGAGAAAATTCAATTTTGATTTCCGCAATCTTTAAATCGATTTACATTAGACTTGCGCAGATTTATGGAGGTTTTCACTATTGTGATTCTTAGTCTACACAGTATATCATCAAAATCTGTAGATGCCATTATACATTCTATTCCCAGGTTATTCTCACTCACTCACAAGTGAAGCCAATATAAAGCGTATAAAAAATACATAAAATAACTATTAGCTTACCAATTTCTTGAACAATGTTTCTAAGCAAGCGAGAGAGAAACAAACAACTGCGACAATGAAAACTAACTGAAATAATTTTTTGGCATCACAATTTATAAGGTCGCAAGAAAACGCAATAATTCGTTCCTTCAGGCACTATTTGCCTCGATTTTTCTCCGACCGAAATAAAAAACACAAAAAAACAGCCTGGCACCGACATCGTGGACGAGCTTCATCAAACGACTAACTACCCAAAATGAAAACCATCGATCGAGTCGGCGTCACTTGCTCATCGCACAACGTTCGTCATTCTAGAAGAAAAAGTTTTAATTCGACGAGAAGCTGTTTATCAACAAAAAAAAATAAATGTTCAAAATTGAAATCATATTTACGCTTAACCAAGCGAAAACACTTCAAGTCCAATGAAATGGTTCTGAAAAAAAACAAAAGCAGAACACGATTACTCAACCGTATAGCCCTGTAGCCTTCACCTTCAACGTTGAAAGTGGATTCGTTTTTTTGTCATCGGTACCAACGAGCACCATTCTTGTCACAAAAGCCAACGAACTCGGACATTACTACAAAAAAATAAACGCTGAAACTGAAGAAGAAAACGTTTGATCGAAACACGCTCATTGTCAACGTGAGTGCAAACAAAATGTCAACGTTGGAAAATTTTGACCACAAAGGTAAGTGTGACGTTAAACATTGCGCTAACAACTTTGTTTACTCAAGATAGTTTTTATTGAACTGGAAATGCTTTCTCGAGACAATTACTGTAAATGTAAAAAAAAACAAAAACAAGTCGATGCAAACTTGGTTTTGTTCTTAGCCATATAACAAATAACGCAAAGCGGCGATTTAAGAAAGTGGAAGTTGACGCATGCAATTAAATAAAAAGGAGACATAATATGTTTACAAACTACATCGTAAAAATAACATACACTCAACACACAAACGAGGTGCCTACAAAACCTGCTGCGAAACATACTTTTGACGTTCACATGAAAATGATGCATAACTCGAAAGCATAATTTTTTAAAACAACTTCTTTTTCGCGAAAATAGTTTCGAACACCAGAAAGTAAAATAAAATAAAAATTAAATAACGGAAAAAAAACTTCCATTCTAGTAAAATCATCTTCGTGAGACTTCCGACGCCACATTTGACGACGCGCGATCCATCGTCAACATAATGTTTTCCGTCGTGTAATAAAATGGAATGCTGGCTAAAAATCATGTATAAAAAAAATAATAACACTGATTGAAGCCAAAAAAACCAGTTACGATGTGAATGCTAAAAAAAAACAAAAAATCGGCATTTCCGTTGTCGACGTAAAGAAAACATATTTGTTTAACACTCGTTAAAATAGTCAGCAACTCAAAATTTCAAATGTAAGAGAAGCACAATGCGAGAGAGGAATAAAATCTGGTATTCTCGAACTGAAACTCGTCGTCGTCGATGTCGTCGCACTACTGTGCGATGTTGCGGTCGACATCATTACGTTGGACTTCCAACGACGCTCACTTTCATGGTACAGTAATAGATTGCTCGCAAAGCAATGATCGCAGCTATGAAAAAACAAACTGAAAAGAAAATGTCCAAACGAATCCAAAATTAGATCGAGAGATTGACAAACGATGAATTCATTGTAGGACTGGGTATATCAAAGAATAAGTTACACTCGTCAATAACAAAATGATATACACACGTCATGTATGTTAGTGTAAAGGTACACCCTTCATTGATTGGGATCCACAATAGTGTTAAAAAACTTACCAACGTAAGCTGCGTAGAGCCCGGGATAAGCCTTTGCTTTAGAATAGGTTCCCCACTGCAACGAACGAAATTCAAAGTCAACCAAATTTGAAATAAAATATTTTGTATCATTGCAAACGGCCACTAATCGTACCGTCACGCCCACGGCAACAGCCAATACGATAATTCCCGTGACAAAAAACAACATCGCTCGACTCCTCGCAAATTCTGGACCAACAGACGAACTAAAAGGAAAAATGAATAATAATTATTAATAAAATTTAACAAAAAATTGATCAGTTTTTAAAACATGATTTTTAAAGTTTGAATAATATAGAAAACCACATACATTTTCCTACAGTGTGGGCACCTCGCCAATGCGTTGTTTAGCGTGTTAAACTGAAAAAGGCAACAAAAAAGTTTGTTTTATTGTAAAAGTTTGTTATTGTCTTAAGTAAACAAAAAAGTTTAGTTTTATATTTCGGTTTGTTGACGAGCATGTCAAGTTTGAATCAAAGGTGCTGTAATCGCTAAACTAAAAAATTCTCCTGTGCTTCTGCACAGGATAGGTCGTGAATTTTTCCAAGCGCAATTTTAAAATCAAATACGGATCACCACCACTTGAACGCAAAAGCGTAACAGTTTGGTAGGTGAAAGTTAAGGAGACGTAAAGTGTTCCAATGAAGCCCCTTCGACCGTGTTGGAATTCTTCCTCTACCGCATCGTTTTTTAACCTCCTGCGTGGAAGCCATTTTTCAGTTTAGCGATTACACCGCCTCCTATTCAAGCTCGACATGCACGTCAACAAACCGGAAAAAAAAAAAACCTTACGAGTTTACCTAAATTCTCATACAATTTATTCATTGTAACTGTAACTGTGAATTAATTTTTGAAATGAGAGAGAGAATTTATGACCACCCTGTACCAATAGTATAACTCATTTCATTCTCTCTCGAATTTCTGGTTTGACATCAAAATAAAATCATACAAATCCAACAATGTGAAACAGAATTTGTTAATTATCATTGTACACAACAGTACTTAACAAATTAACATGCCGTTGGACTCACCAGAAATGTGTCATGGCAACATGCACACGTCACTCTACACATTCCTGGAACAGTGGGCACGGCGGTTGCAACTGGACTCGGAGCCAAGTTGATGATCCTTTTACTGCGAACACAAAATATAAAACGAATAAAACTAAATAGTCAAACCATTAATGTCGACACCAAGAAACAGTTTCGTCGCTCACCAGTTGGGGCGTGGGCATGCGATGCGCTGCGAAGTCGCCTTGCAGATCAATAAACAGTTACACGGACAGCGAACATATTTCTTTCCAGGTGGAGCGTTTCGAATCGGCTAAAATACAAATTATCAAAACATAAACATCGAGCCAAACGCACCGACGATAAGCGCCGAACACAAACCGAACAAAAACTCACAGTCGCTTCGTTACATTCTCCACACTTGACAACATGCTGATCTCTTTTGCCATTGACGTCGATCATCGCCTGACAAACCCTGCACGTGACCATGTGCGCTCCTCCATCCAACGCTTGACTGTACGGCGGCGGCAATTCATCGGGACCCACCGGCGACACTGTTGCTTGTTCACCTATGAAAAATAAAATTAAGTTTCCAAACGACGAGTGACGTTTTCTTCGATCAAATGTCAAATCATAATCTAGTTTTAGGTATGTTGCGTTGCTAACGTCAACGCAGTTTGATTGTCGTTGGGTGTGATTGTCAAACTTTGATTCCAAATGGATGAATTGCCATTAAGTAAAGCAGAACAAACAACTGGTCATCTTGTTTAAATACAGTTTGGTTGAACATACTCTAAGTGTCGGTGATATATTTTGAAACCGAAAAATTTTAAGATCACAAAACAAAAAATAACTACAGCATTACAAATTTTGTGATCATTAAACATCAGCACGTGATAAAAATAATTATATATATAAAAAAAGATGTGAAACTTGGGTTATTGATCTTGATTCAAAAGCATTTCCTATGGATGATGGATGGCTGAGTCAGTGTCGAGATGAGACAAACCCTTTCGTTACCGAAACTATCCCAAGGAATGACCAATTGGACAATTCGACTCACCATCTCTTCCTTGTATTTGTCCGTAATTGACATCGTGACTCGAGACGACGCCCGGCGAACGATCTCTTTGCAACAGTGGTTCGCGTTCTTCGTTTCGCACTTGCGCCATTTTGCTTCCTCCGGCGTCCGTCACGTGATGTTCGATCAGCTGTCTTTTGCGTCATCAGCGGTAAAAATGGTGACAAAGCGAGCGGCTGATGTTTTAGTTTTCTAAGCAGTTTGAGATATAAATTCATTAAAAAAATTGTACCCTATTTAATTTTGCCTTAATTTATTTGCTTGTATTTTATTAATTTTTTATTTTTATTTATCAATTATGAAATTGAACGCGGATTTCGAACAAGAAATGTCTTTATGAACGAGTGTCAAAAGATCGTCTGCTTCTGCCCGCCAATACGCCATCCAGTGTCAAATTGTCATCCATACCATTTATCCTGAACCTGGGACAAGTTTTTTATTTCATTCGGGTTAAAAAAAGTAAATTTATTCATAAAGTGAAATTTTAAAATTTTATTTTATTTTAAAATTAATAATTGGTGAATATTTTTTGGGTACTTTTCGTGTATCCAGCCAAGAGCACCGATTGCGCTGCAGTTCGAAGGTGGAGTGTTTGATCGATAACTGTATAAAGTGTACTGTTTAGTACACTTTGATTATTGTGGTAAACATGCACTTTGAGTTATGATGACGAGTTAGGTTAGTCGAGTCGAAACGGAATAACCTAACCAAGTGATCAAGCACCAAAAATACAAAGTGCATGTTTACCAAGTGTACCAAATGGTTATCGATCAAACACTTCACTTCCGAACTGCAGCGTTATCGGTGGGTCTTGACCGGATAACCAAAAAGTACCAATTTTTTTATTAAAGAGCTTCATAAAATTTAGGGCAAATTGCAAATTTAGTGAAAAATTTGGTGCGTTCACTTTGGACGATTATGTGGGTTTTAGCACCAGAATCATCTCAAGAGAGTCGATAACTTTTGTAACTTATATGTTATACTAAAATACTATATTAGTTTTTATAATACGTCGCGCTTACATAGACCTTATACTATACACGTTATTGTCTGTCTTAGACGGTTTTCGCGCTAAAAGCGCTATAATCGTTCAAAGTGAACGCATCCTATGTGTAAATGACATCAGGATCAGCTGATCAAGTTTTGCCAAACAATGTTTTAATTTAATTTGCTTATCAAATAAGTGTTGTTTTTGATTTCTTCGTTTTTTAAATTCTTGATTTTATTTTTTTCCAGACCAAACGGGCCACCCGGACCTGGACGTGACTTTGATTCCTTCCCAAAGAGATTTTTGTTTTCCGACGATCCTGCCTACTGTAGCCTACATTACGTTTTTTGAAATTAAAAACAAAACATTGGTTTTAAACAATAGTAGAGCTTATCTACTAAATGATTTGTTCTATTTTATAAAAAACAAATTATTTGTCTCTATTTCTGTCATCCGGGACAGAAGGCACACTTCTGCACGTCTTTCCGTTTCTCCTTTTCTTCCCTCTCATTTTATTTTCACTTTTCTGCAATAGAAACATGAAGCCGGTGACAACAGATGCCAAAGAGAAACGAGTCTTCGTCGACACAGCGCCATCATTGCTATGGCCAGTGCAAACGGAATGGTCTGACCCAAACCAGATCTCGGGATCTCGACTCCCCACTCGGACTGGCGACCTCAAAAATGAAAACGACGATATTGACGACGAACCCGTGCCGGTAGTGGCTTTCGGCAGTTCGAGCTTCCCCGTGAGTCATTTGAAACCGAGCGAGGAAACGGTTCCCCCAAACACCAATGAAGAAGACGTCGAATCTAATTCGCAGCAGATGCCTCTCATCCACACTCCTCTTCCATCTTCTGATCTTCAATCGTCTGTGCCAGCATCTACTGCGCGCGAACCAACTTCGAGTCGTCGGTTACATTTGCCGCGGTAAGCGGTTAAATACCAAACACGGTGTTACGCTTTTAATTTTTATTTTTACGTTTGGTTTTAGGTAATCCGTCAATATGACGCAAAATTTAAGTCGCAAGAATCACGTTGACAATACGGCGCAAAGTGCATCACGTCGCATAGAATACGTCGCAATACGTCACAGCGTAAACTTATATAATTTAAAATTCGAATGCAGTTTTGTTATCATGGTACTTTCCTGTTATAGCCGGGGCGAGTCTGATGTTGATATTTGCTATGTACTTGGTTATGAGTTTATTTTGCAGTTTAGGTTAGCAAAAGCAACGAAACGTATTAAATGTATGATGTTGTTTTATTTTCCTGACCTAACCTGCAAAATAAACCCATAATCAAGAACAAGCAAATAGCAACTCAGACTCGCCCCGGCTATAACAGGAAAGTACCGTTATCATTAACGTTCAATTCGGTCATTGACTGTACAAAGTGAAATAAAAATTAAAATGAATATAAATTACATACAAAATAAGAGTAGACAGAAAAAAAATACAATAAAAACTCGATTATCCGAATTACGATTATCTATAATTCCAAATGTAAAAATCGATACATTATGGAAAAATCATTAAATATTATCGATAGTTAATACTGTACATACATATTGTTCATTACGTCTCCTTGGTAAACATTCAATGAAGAATATATGACGGTACAGAATTTATTTACTTGATAAATTATCCATGATTATCGAAAATGTCAATGATTTTTCCATTTTTCTATTTCACCTTCTGAATTATGGATAATCGAGTTTTTAATGTATTATTTTTCTGTCTACTTTTGTTTTGTATGGAATTTATATTTATTTTAATTTTTATTTTACTTTGTACGGTCAATGCCCGAATTAAACATTTATGATAACAAAACTTAATTCAAAATTTTAAATTATATACAACCTACGCCGTGACTTTTTGCGTCTTAAAGTTTGCGACATATATCGTATGCGACGTGCGCCGCAATATCTGCGACATGCTTTTTACGACGTGATTCGCGCGACGTAATGTCCTTTGCGACGTGATTCATGCGACGTATTGAAGTGAAACTTTGGTTATATTCAAACGATTGGACGAATTTATTAGGTTGTCGTTGCGTATGGCTTGCGGTAGCGTCGTCGTGGTGGCCACCGTGGCTTTGCTCATCGCTGTCGTGGGTGCGGTGAGTTATGTCGCCACGACCACTTCGTTTCAACCCGACAGCGGAGACGCATTCAGCGTGGAACCGAAGCATAAAAATGACAGGCGGAAAATGGTGATGTCAGGCGAAGAAGCGCTGGTGAGGGCGACCAAATTCGCTTGTCACGAAACACCCCCTCCTTCGCCGTCGTTGCCATGTCTCATTTGGGACTGGGACGAAATTAGGCGACAAGATGGAGCGTTGGTAAACTACTATTGCGCGGGAGAACGAAAAAACGACGAAAGTGACAACACAGCTGGGCACGCAGACGCGCACATTCCTTACGTCATTGTCATGTGCTCGGGAGCTAAGGGAAGCTGGACCGTCGTCACAGATCATAGTGACCAATGTGGTCCGTAATCTCTTTTTTTTTATGTCAGATCAGTTTTAATTTAATCAGTTTCAACATTTATTTTTTAATTTGCAGTTTGCTGACACGGAAAACACGCGATTTCATTGGTTTTCACGTTTATTCACCAACGACCATCATCCGTCAACAAATTGAGTCTATTTCATTATTATTATTTTTTCCTTATTTCTAGTGTATTGTAACTATTTTTTTTTTATACAAAATAAACTAGTCCATGTTTTTAACTGATGGGTAAACATTACTTTTCACATTAAAATCAAATTTCAAAATTCACTCGTAGTTGTGACGGTTGGCTTTTGACCAAACGTCAAAATGTCAAATCAGTCGCGTCTCGCACATCATCCGAACAGTAATTTAGCCAGTATGTGTGTACGATAAATGTTTGGTCGTTTCTCTTGCGCTTCATCCAATCACGAAGCATTTTGATTACGTGATACAAACACAGGCGTACGAAAAATGACTGTTCGGATGATGTCAGAGACACGATCGTGAAATTGGACCTCTACAGTAGCAATTCTCAATGCGCTTAAATACTGTTTGAAAGTGTGCCAATCAGAAGCGAGGTTACGTCATCAATTACGTAGTTGAGTACTAAGCTTGCATTTGATTGGTTGCAGTTATAGTTTCATTTAAACGGTCTCTGGCTTAAGCTTGCCTCGTTTTGTTTCTATGACAACGCATTGTCAACAAAGTAACACCCGTTCAAGATGGAGGAAGAAGTAATAATAACAGACAGGAGCGAGAACAGTACAGTTAGTGACGATGACACGTTGACACAGCTGCCTGTCACAGCTTCGGTGGACGCCATCGAACGTCTGACCTATCCGGATGTCAGAGAAGCAGTTGACCGAGAAGAGTGAGAATAATTAACCACCGAATAAGCAAGTTGTATAAATGTGTATATGGGAAAATTGGTTTTTGAAAAAAAAATGTGTTTTCAACAAATTGTTTTGCCATCATGCAATATTACATTCTTAGTAAAGATTTTATTTTTATTTTATTTTATGTTATGTGTTGCACTTCCCATAAATACAAAATCGCCTTATAAAGGTGTGAATAAATTAGAGAAAGAAACGTTTTGGCACTGAAGAAAAATAGCTTTAACACTAGTAGCCTATTCAAAAACGGAATTTTCCCAAGATAAAAAAGAAAGACTGTTTCAAATTAAAATCATGCCCATGTCACAACCGAGGGGGTAACTTGTATTAAATTTGTATCTTTAGGTTTCACTATAACTCTATCCCAAATTAGCTGGCACAGAATTTGCTTGAGGCAGCCAAGGGGCGAGCTAGGTGATCACTATCTCAATGCGTGTACGCTCGTCAACCATTGGCTGATTTATCTCGCTGGTATCATCCCTGCTTAGCATCCCAAATTCTGTGCCAGCTAATTTGGGATAGAGTATAGGTTAAGTTAGGTTTGGCTGAAGGCTGAGAAACGACAAGAAATCCGCCATGACAGTGGCTTTGTGAGGATAGTGTCGCCTACAGCTGATCGTTCAAATGTTCAATAAACATATTTTAGGACGTTTTATGTTGATTTCCAATTATTTCCGCCTATCCCGACCACCACCACTACATTTTAGAAGGTTAAGATTGAGTATTCCAAAACAGTTTTTCGAGATTCGACTTATGACCTATACCATACTTTATCCAAATAAAGTGCACATAAAATGATGATAGAAGACATGTGTGTCTTGAATACTGTTCCACTTTAACATAAATTGTCTATAAATTATACATGAACAAAAGAACGTATTATTTTGTTACCATTCTATTCAGCAACTAGATTTATAGCTACATCCTGTATATTTGCTTTATACCAAGCTGTGTTCTTTTTAACAACTTCCTTATAGTTGACAACTAATCTGATAATCATTAGTATGGTAAACTATTTACATCATAATCCAAAGGTCATTGACCCTGTTGTACATATTCTACAGAAATATGATGCCATATAAAAATTACATTGACAATTTGTTGCACAGCAAAAGACATTAGAAAGTTTATACACGATGTAATATCTCTGTTACCGGCAGGTTTAGGCAATCTATGAAATTTGCCTTTGATTAGTTACATAATTACATGGTGCAACAGTAAAATAATTTAAAACAATTCATAGAAGATTTTCAATTACCCAGAACACATGAAATTTAAAATGTAAAAAATTATTGATTGAGATTGGCTAATAGTAATGTGTAAACTGTTTTTTGTTTTAAACATGTACATTTGTTTTATAATTAGTTCTCATTAAGTAAATCGTCATTTTTTGCTTGACAGTAACAAATTTGGTACTTTTTGATTAGATGCCCGACCTCTCTAGTGTTGTTTATTTGTATTTGGTTATGGGTTCATTTTGTAGATTCACCTAAGTTAAAAAACTAAATTTGATTCATTGAAATATGATTGAACTGTGCTTTTCATTAGACAATAAAGCTAATATAACACAAGTAAAATTAGGCCAGATAAGATTAGTCCATAGTCGTCATTCTCAAATATGTATCAAGATTGCTACTCGAATTTCATCACAATGACGGTCGACAACTGCACCGGGAACAGTATCCTATTGTAACGTTTCGTCATTTTCAAAGTTCTTAATAAAGAAATTGCCATCAGCAAAATATGTTGGTTGGTTTGTTTCCTTAAAGAAATGTTAACTAACTTGACCTCTGATAAAACGGGATTGTCCCGTTTCTTTCAGCATCTTAAAAACCTTGTTCCGTCTTTATTATCCTTACCTCAGCCCATCATCATTTCTGATTTCAATAAAAACCTGAGGGCCAGGCTAGCTGACATAGTTGTAAGGCCAAATTTTGCCCTCATGTAACTGCAAGTACCTACTTAACGTAACTACAGTTGCTTATGATAAAAATTAAAAAGTTTATTTTTACCTTACTGACTGGGTAGCAGTTAAAACTTTTCCGAGCACCCTTCGTTTCGCCTCCCATTTAAAGGCTTTGTCAAGTCAAGAAGAAAAAGAAAAGACCTCTGGAGAGAGACTTAGAAAATTGAACTCTTTACACCAAAAACCACCCCAATGTGTGGTTTTTGGAGTGGAGTCTTCACACCAAACCTTATTGTCTCTTCTTAACACTTGCGATTAATAGATTGTGGCCAAATGATTGAATTTAAAACGCTGTACAATTTACTATAAAGGTATTTTTGGTAACATTTTCGGTAACAAGTATTTTCAAGTCTTTTGTGATGATGGTATATTTCCACCTTTCACCATACTCACCAGTTCACCCTTACTTCAGTATGTCTAACCAGTTGCAACGTTAATCATAATCACAATTCAATCACCAATTATAAAGACTTTTTTTGTACAGTAGTTTAATTTATATTTTAATTATCGTAAATATAAAGTTAATAACAAAAATCATGTTAGTAATATAAATGAAATTAATATACTGTTAATGAGTAATGACCAAATAAATTGTTAGTAACCTAACAATTTTATCTTTAACAAACTTTGAAATGCATATATTTTTAATACATTAAAAAAAAAGTTATTTATTGCTCATGCTAATTTTTTTAGAAGATCATCATCTATAGAGTTCTCATAATATAAAAAGTATAAAATACACCAATAAAAACTCCATACATTAAAAAAAACTTCAAACAAACTAAACTGTGAAACTGACTAAAAAAAGAAATAATAAACAATTAAACATTTGCAAAACTAAAATTTAATTTTAAGTATGTGGTAACCATAACAATCAGCTGACTTTAAATCATTATTACAATGGTAAACGTGCATTACAATTTCACGTGAGAAAAACCGTTCCATTGGTAACCATTCCTTTGGTAATTGTGCAAGAGGCCTCACAGGCTGAAGCTTTTGAAAAAAAAAAGAATACCACCGGTATTCGAAAAAATTTTGCGCCTACGACATGTCATTGTGCTAAATCGATTTGGTGTGTACCCAAAGTCTTTGGCTGAACTTTTTCCAACCAAGGAGGACTTTTTCGACAAAAAAAGAAAGAAAAGAGAAACCTCCTTGAACAAGATCCCACTTCATGAACCATGAGCGAGGAAGAGGAACAAGTAATAATCGTTATTATTTAGTTTAAAAAATGGTTAAATAGCTTGTTGTAGATAACAAACTAACTTTTGAATGTCCTGCTAACTGATGACCAATAGAGACAATACAGGATGGCCCAAAGAGACCAATTTTGCTAACTTTGACTTTTTAATTTGTATCAATAGGGTACAGTTAAGTGTTAACCTATTTGGAGTAGTTGTTCTTTTCTTGTTTGTAGCATTTCTGGTGATGTAAGAAACAAATTGAATTCTTAATAATACAAAAGGTCTGTCTTGGAACCATCTTTTATACACCCCCCTTTGTAATTAACTAACTTGGAGTGCTTGTTCTTTTTCTTGTTTGTTGCATTTCTAGTGATGTAAGAAACAAATTGAATTTTTAATCAATAATGCTAAAGTTCTACTTTGGAACCATATTTTATAACACCCCCTATCCATTAGACATTTCTAAGATGAGGTAGTATTTAAGACACTCCACCTAAAATCCACAAACCTGACAAAGCTATAATGTCGAATTTTTTACAGTGGTATTAGGCTATAGTTAAGTGTTAACATTGTTAAAATTTTATAATACCATGGTGACCAAACTATACTATAAAAATCTAAATTGATCTTGATTTTAATATATATTTTCATTTAATAAAAAAATAAAAATTAGAATCCATAATCCATAATGACATTTCTGTTAGCCAGTTATCTATGAACTTCCATTTTGGTACTTTTCTATTTTATGATTTATTTATCTTTCTTAGAAAGTTATTACAACAGCTAAAGAATGTTGCTGTTACATTTAATATAATTTAATTTACAGTAATTATATTATGCATTCCAAAAAAGATTAAAATTCTTGAGTTAAAATTGGAGTAATGTACAGCAGCATCCATTTGTTTAGTTCAAGTTGTAAAAGGAACATGTATACAAAAAGCACAACATTTACATGAAATAACTAAAATTCTTCTATTAAAATACGTCACCCTTTACTATTTAGCTTGTACATTGACTTAATGTCATATTTTTTTTAAATATCCAAAACAAGACTTAAAAGGTTTAATTGATGTGCTTTAACCTGCTTAATATAACCATGTGAGTGGATTCAGATACATCTATACATTTAGTTAACACAGTACATAATTTTAACTTTTTAGTTAAATTATACTTTTTAAACTGTTTAAACTTTTGTTATACTTGGTAAGCTATCATATTATCTTTATATTCAACAATGTACTACATATATTCAACAATGGCCAAAACATTCCTCTTCTGTTCTTCCAAGATTCTTTAAGAAATTTTGATTTCATTTGTTTGATTTTTATCAGTCTAAAACTCACAATTTTTAACTAAATTACATAATACACACCAAATGAAGAGAATGTAATTCAAGAATAAATTAATTTAGATATGATCACTAAGTGGTCAAAGATAATCTAATTTGAAAAGTACCACTGTAAAAAAACTCCTATATTCATTTCTCTGCAAAACACATCACCCTATGTAACAAGGTACTATTCATATAGTGCTATACTACATAACTAGAGCAAATGCAGAATTAATTATTGTTTTAAGTAGGTAATTGATTTGGAGAGGTGCACCGACTGTAAAGTCATATGGTGCCCACTTTTGTTTTTTGTATACTTATGCTGTGTAATTTTTGCAATACTTATGCTCCCCTCCCATTACTAATTTTTGTGCTTCTAAAAAATGTTTGACTGTATACTGTCAATTTTACAGCCTGAAGGAGAAGGAGAAGGAGGAGGAGAAGTTGAGGAGAAGAAGAAAAAAGGACCAAAATCCCTTGATGATGACAAAGGACCTCCACCAAAATGCTGGGGCGGTGTTCCAAAACGTGACTCTCAAGGCCTGGTTCGGGTTGGCTTGCCATGCCGTACTCCAGGGACAGCTCGGCCTACAGCCATTTTCAAGTGCATGCAAGCCAAACGAGATGAACACTCGTTTCACCCACAACAACCTCCATCCCGACCAGGACAAATGGCACCAGATACACGAGGGGAAGATTCCTTCCCAGCTCAGGGAGGAATGTTGACCAAGACATGTGGCGTCAAAGCTCAATTTGTCGGTGAGATCATAATCAAAAAGGAAATTCCACCACGTAAGGTAGATTGCACAGCCAAGAACAATCCAAATGAGCCAGGTCCACCTTATGGCCAAGGAGGGAACAACAAATGCCCACAGGGATCTCCACCACCTGCAGGAGGTGGACGCTGTGTGTCACCCACACACCATCACCAAGCACCCATCTGTGCTGTTCCCCAGTATCCACTTCAGCCTGAAATCACTGATGATTGTAGGCGAAAACTAAGTTCCAATGGCCCAGACTCTTCACGCTACCATCCAGACTGTTCTTGCAATCCTTCTAGAGCTGGCGATGATACCTGCTGTACAGCAAGCTGTCCCCCTTGTTATGAGTTTCAAGCACCTGAACGTAACTTGCATTCTGGTGAGGAAGAAAAGTTTGAGACAATAAGGACACGAGAAGAAATTGCAGATGCCTCTTGTTCCAAATATGTAAAGGTGGAAGACACGTTTCGCAGAATCCGATCGTTCAACCCAAGTCCTGATTGCCCACCACCACCACTCAGTCGGTGCACTACTGTTCGGATTCGACCATGTCCTGAAGGACCTCCACGTTGTCCACCTTGTTGCAGACCACCATCTTGTACTCCACCATGCAATCCTTGTTCACCGTCTCCTTGCCCTTCACCATGCGGTCCGTGCGGTCCTTGCCCTTCGCCATGCGGTCCATGCGGTCCTTGCCCTTCACCATGCGGTCCATGCGGTCCTTGCCCTGCACCGTGTGGTCCATGCGGTCCTTGCCCAGCACCGTGTGGTCCATGTGGCCCATGTGGTCCTTGCCCTACACCATGCGGTCCCTGCGGTCCTTGTCCTCCAGCATGCGGTCCCTGTGGTCCTTGCCCTCCCACATGCGGTCCATGCGGACCTTGCCCACCAGCTTGCGCTCCATGCGGTCCTTGCCCACCACCATGCGGTCCTTGTTCACAGCCTTGTTCTTCGATGCCTTGTCCTCCACCTTGTTCTCCATGCTCACCTTGTCCTTATCCTTGTACTCCCTGCAGCCCATGTCCCTCACCATGTCCCCCTACCTGTAACCCTCCAACACGGTGTTGTGAAAACCTTCCCATCACTCAGAATAGATACGTGGATCCACCTTGTTACAAAGATGGTGCATGCCCTCCATCTTGGGCTGAGAAAGCTATCTATAACCCAAGCCGAGATGGCTACGAACCGTACAAATGCAAACCACCTTGCAACAACAATCCACTCGAACCATCGATTTCTGAAGAGAAGTTACGCCAGTACATGCCAAATGCAGGGGTCCAAGTGTGTAATAACTGAAATTGAAATGATTCCAAAAAGACAGGTGGCACACACTTTTTAGATCATGACATTTGAAAAAAATTTAAAATTACAAAAAAAAATTAAGCTGGCCAATGTTTTAGTAAGCGCAACAAGGCTAGGAATGCACCCTATTGAGATTCTGCCTACTAAGTTTTAATGATAATATAAATGTTTTTAATCTCCCAAGTTCAAATAAGTAACAAATTCTCTAGGTGATTATTAAACCATTTATATGACGAGTCATTCTCTAGAGAATTCTTTCGTGCTTAAATAAGATTTGTCTTAGAAGTTTCATCATGACTAATATTATGGACAACTAATCGTTCTGGTAAAGTTTCATAGCTTGCTGAAATTCTAAGTTTGAATAAGTTTACATGTCCAAATTTTTATGCATTACAAAAAATGGCCAAAAAAAGATATCGGAACCAATAAAACCATGGTATCAAATATTTTGTCTCTTCTTGTTTGCTTTAGTCTTTATAGTTTAGTCTTTAGTCATAAATGTTTTTGTAGTTATAATTCACAATGAAGGACAACTGTTAGTGTATGGTCTGTCTAGTTGTGATAGAATGCATGATGTGTTTTTAATTTTATAATTACTAAACAGGGTGAACATGCAGCCTAGAATCTCCATTATTTATGATAATGATTTATGATTTATTTATGATAAGTATGAATAACTTTAGGAACAAACCACATTTTTAAGAAATTCAGATGCTATCAGAAATGTGCCCCAAAAGGATCTCGGGCCACTCAACAAATATTGTGGGAAAATACCGAAAAATGACAAAAACTCTGTTCAAAAGCTCTTGTTCTTCACCCATAGGATTTTGTTAATTTCCAATTTTTCAAAGTCGATTTACTCGAGACAAGCCAAATATGGCTTATGTATGGTACCTTATTTGATGTTTAGATAAATACATACAGCGAGGTCTGTTTCTATGTGGTAGATACGTTCCACTGAAACCAACATTTAAAAAAATCGCACAAAAAAGTCATCGTTTTAAAAGTCTTGTAAAATTAAGGATACATTCCATAATTTTCGAAAACTGCATAACACCAAAACAATAAGTTAAACATAACGAAAAAAATAAATAAAAAAGTTTATGAAAACTCAGTAAACTAATCATGCCTTGCACAATAAAAAAGACATTAAAAAATGGCTCGAAAATTTGAAAGATATTGAATACTTCTAAGTTAACCAAGCTGCTTGTGCACTTCTGACATGGGTTGCAGTAGATGAAACAAACAAAAATGTATAAATTTTATTTCTTGTGTTTTTTAATCAAAGCTAACCTAAACTGAAGTCTACAAAAAATTGAACTTTGAAACTTATTTTTGAAAAAAATAAAACGTTTCTTTTTGTGATAGTTATCATTTATTTTTATTAAAACTGTACATGTTTTAAAGCACTAGGCTTCATCCTCAGCAGGATTGCAAAGTTAAAATAACAAAATTCAAGTACATTTTATTCATAAAATAAATGTGCCAACTTGAAAAACTTCTTCATGAAGGGTATATTCATAGACACTAGGTAAGTTAAAAATAACAACAACCCTGTGCAGACATGCCCATGCCACAAGCGAATTCTTCATTAGCTTAAAAGTACCAGAAGTTGAAATAAGTTTCTACTCAAATGTTATTCTTGTACTTGTGTTAAAAAGTATCCTTCTCCACCAATTCCATGTGCCAGAGTGATGATTTCAGTTGATACTGTCTATGTTTGATTGATTGCATTGTTTGCCACACATTCAGACCATGTTGCTTTCCATGCAGCCATTCAGCAATAGAAGCAACACGATTTAAATAGTTCAAAACAGAAAATTTTGTGAATATTGATAACAGCGCTTAACGCAATACAGTCACCAAAACACGCAATCTCTATAGGTATATAATACATCAGGGAAGCCCCGATTTTACACGGCATAAACTTTAAAATCGCATTAAAAAACTGCATAAAAAGACATTGACTGTACTTCTAATCCACTTGCTCTAAACTAAACGTCTCGCCTTGCTTTAAGGTGACTCACAAAAATAAAAGTTGGTACTTTTGGATTAGATTCCTGTTCCGCTTGTGCTGCTAGCCAATAGTTCTGATTTGGGATTGTATGTGATTATTGTGATGAAATGGAATATAGATTTATTATGATAGGCCACTAGGTTAGGTAAGTCTATTTTGACTTGAACATTTTCCGGGTCACATGCAATCGTGGCCCAAAAGATTTTTGACATTTCGTTGGGGACTAATCTAACTTATTAGTAAACTGTCATTACACACACTTCCATTGATCACAAATGCCAAGTCTTAAATCAGAGTTAGAACATTAGTATCACAAGCGAGATGGGTCATTTAATCCAAAAGTACCAGTATTGTACCTAAAAGGTGGATAATGAATGAAGAAGAGTCAGAGGAGTTCCTTTACTCGTTTATAAATAGTTGTGCAACAGCTGCTTTTGCTAGTTTGATGCCACCAAAACAGTTGTTGGATCTTTCCGAAATTTATTCCAAATAACTGATGTTTGTAGAATACTAAATTCCAAATTGGAGGTTCTTGATCTTTATAGTATACACCATGATTTTCAAATTGTGGTCCTAGATAAGCCGTGAAATTTTCTAAATTTTTCATAAGAAATCATTTTGATGATGGGAGTTATTTTTATAAATAGCATTAATATCAACATTCTATGATGGTAATGCACTTTAATGAGTTGTTAAATCATTATTCCTGCATTTTGACACTTTAATAGTAGAGATGCTGAGATAGGTGGTCTGTAGGTTAGAGTTTAACGAGGGCACACGAGACTGACCTTACTACTGTCATTTGGCCCTCAGACTTTATTTAAATCAGAAAACACATGAATGATGATGAGGTAAAGTTGATGAAGATGGAATAGGGTTTTATGATGCAAGAGAAACTGGAAGCATCCCGAGAAAACTTGCTCTGTGGTGTAGGACACCAAACTGAATCCACATGGCACAACTCACATAATGATAAAGGAAAGTTTGTGAACCATTGGTATAGCAGTCCTAAACTTAATCAGGGGATGAGTAGATGACTTGAACAGGGAAGAGGAGGTAAAAAAAAGTAGACCTGCAAGCAGAGGTAAATTATACAAACAAAACCATGAAAAAAATGATTACTTTTTATTCTTAGTTTTAAATTTATTTTTAAAATAGCATGTAAATAAAAATATTCTACTTGTTTTAATAATGTAATTATGAACTTGGAAATGGCATCAGAGATGTTCAACCAGAGACCATTGTTCAACAATCCAAACTTATGCACATGCACTTTCATAAAAATAAACTTAATGCTATCACGTTCAATTCCATCCTAAGAATACCTAAACCACACACAAAGATGGAGCTGTCTTCACAATCATTCTAAATTTTTATTTTCATCAATTTATATTTAGTTTTGGTTAATAACCATCTCAAAATTGTTTACCGTCTTAAATATTTGTCCTTTGGCATAATGCTGGACAAAATGATCTCACTTTTCACCTGACAAGCTCTCATCTTTGCCAAAATTTTCAGTTCCCCTACTACCATTAGTATATTAGTTTTACTGTAGTTGCTCATTGCTTTCTTACAACTGCTTCAAAATGTCGAAACCACCACCACAGCCACCGCCACCAAAACCACCATCCCCACAGAAGCCACCATCAAAGGAGTTTTGTTTACCAAGGAAAGTGAATGATCCTAATAAGGAATCACAAGAAGGAATTCAACGTCCAGGTGCTATGCAAGCTTACAGATATCCTCAATATGAAAATCGTCCATCATTTCCACCTAATGCCAATCCATGCCTCCAACAACCATGTCCACCAAAAACTCAAGATCCATTTGGATGCTTTACTCAACGAGTAAGAATTCTTAATAATTTTCAAAATCATTTTTTCCATCAATGTTATCCTATTGTATTGCGTACCTAAAATTTGGTACTTTTCGATTAGACAGCCACTCCTTTCATGTTGCTACTTGCTTGTACTTGGTTATGAGTTTATTTTGCACTATTGCAGGTTAAGTTAGGAAAAAACACAAATGTATTGATTTATTTTTTCCTAACATAACCTGCAAAATAAACTCATAATCAAGTACAAGCAAGTAGCAACAATAGAGAATTTTTTTTAATCAAAAAGTCCCATAATGTGTTTAAAAATCTGCAAACAAGATAAACAGGTTATCTGGAGTTTGGGTGTTCAATGGTGGTACTGCTAAATTTATGGAGTAGTTATTATTAATCAGCTTATACCAGTGGGTATAAACAATTATCAACTAAAAAACTAACCTAAACTAGTGTTTATGGTTACCTGTTTAGATTAACTGACAACAGCTCCATCTTTTTAGCAATACCACCACTGAACAACTTAAACTCTTAGATAACCCAATAAGAAATTTGAATAAGTATAAGTAACTTGGGAATGACATACAAAATTTACCAATGAAGGCTATCTCAAAGCTTGAAATATGAGTGGGAGAACATTGTACAAAAATTGCTAATCTTTAAAAATGCATAACTTTTAACCATTGAACTAATACATAAAATTAATAAGCAACGATTAAGTTGTATTACCTCTCATTTGTTTCAGGCACCACCAGAAGAATCGATGGGGTACATGCCCTGTGGTACAATTGGAGAAGCAGCAGCTATGGACCGAAGACCTCAGCATGGTCCTTGTGGACCGATTCCACCACCCAAACCCCTCTGGCCTTGCGAAGTGAAACGGCAACCCTGCAAAAAGGTAAATATCTGTATAAAAATTACTGTAAAGGTTTATAAACATTTATATTTAGTATGCAAATGTTGGATAATTCAAACAATGAATTATCCACACCAACCCTGTTTATGATTAATCCAAAATTATTTTGTTCATATTCATACTAAGTGGCATCACTAGGATTGGTGTCACTCAGTGCAGTAACTTGTGATGTTTCCCCCTAATTAGATTATAAAAATGTGATCTAAAGCATTATGTGCATATGTATTAGAACGGTAAAAAATAAATAAAATTTTGTAGCATTGCTCTAGCCCTGTAGGTATTATACTGATACAGTACATCGACTAACTATACATGAACAAAAGAGATCAGTTTTAAGTCAATTATAAAATTTCACTAGCCTTTACCACCCCCTGAAGAAGAAGAAGGAAAAGAAGGTGCCGAAAAATTACCTGCTGAAGGTGAAGAAGGCGAAGAACCACCAGAGGAAGCGCCTCCGCCAGAAGAGGGTGAAGAAGGTGCAAAGGGTGAAGAAGGTGCAGAGGGTGCAGAACCAGTGGAAGAAGAGGCACCACCTGAACTACCATGTGGGCGAATTCCTGGCGAAGAAGTGAAAGAAGAATGCAAGTATAGACCACAAAAAGCATTACCATCTACCAGGCCAAGCAGACAAAAAGTAAATATTTATAAAATAGGTTTTGTTTTCAATAAATATTCGATAAAACCTAGTCTAATATCATATAAATCAAAATATGCTTTTTCTAATCTTATACAACGGTATAACACTAACTTTTATGAAACACCTTTGTATAACCTTTTGACATTTAAAAAGGTATAGTGGTTCTACAGTACATGCCCATTTTTGTGTACTATACAAGAAATCCTTGATCCTAAGATTACATTCTGAACAAACCTTACATAAATGAAAATTTACATATCAAAACTCCTGCAACATTCGAAATACCAGTGTGAGGACTAGCACTTGCACTACTTGTTGTGCATATTGTATGACCAGCATCTGGGAGGCGTTTTCTTGTTGCATACTAGAAAATCTACTATAATAATTCACTATTGTAATTCTATCCAGGACCATCTTTACAGCATTGTAGATCCTAAGCAACAGCAATGTATTTGGACTCTTATACCTATTCAAATCTATCACAGCGTCATTAGGCTCCTGTAATCATAAGACCACTGGCAATTGCCCAATTTGCCCATGCATAAACACCCTGATTCTTTCCTCCTATAGCTCATTGGCTTAGAATCACCCAATGACATTCAACTGCGCAAAAATTCAATCTTAGTTTTCTGAATCTAAACGGTTCTCCAATGTTATCACCAGATGACACAACTGATAATAATAAATATCCACATATAGTACCGGTATATGTAAATGTACAACACTAACCAATCAGTGGTTATCAAGGTCGCACCTTATTTTGATTCATTGTTATCAGTGACAAAGGTCACGTATACTGCACCTTTGTAAAAGAATGATTGGTAGCTCAAGTTTTTTTTTGTTTTTTTTAGAGTAAAGTTTGTGAATTATTTTTTATTGAAATACTGGTTACACTGTCAGTGGTTATCAAGACAGTGTCCGTGCACTGTGGTTATCAAGACAATGTATCACACAGTCACAGTGGTTATCAAGACAGTGTATCACACTGTCAAAGTAATTATTAAGACAGTGTTCGTGCACTGTGGTCATCAAGACAGAGTATCACACAGTCACAGTGGTTATCAAGACAGTGTATCCTTGTTAGGTACCAGTCGTTTGACTGGCTTTTATAATTTAGTTAGATATAGGAAGCTTGAATGACAAGCCTTCGGACAGTTGGTGGATCCCTTAAACAAATACACTGTACCTACAGTACTGACCTCATGAATTTCCTGGCAAACTAATATATTGTGTTAAGTGGTTCTCAATGTTCGACTGCAGCACCCTAATGTATTGAAAAAAAATGTGCTTTAGAGAATCTTATCAATTAAACAAAAAACTTCTTAGAACTAAGCTTATATTGGCTTCCAAAATTATATAACTTAAGTACTTAATGGAGCAAATCTTATCTCACTATAATGATTCAATAATGTGCTTAAAGTTCCAGAAACAATAAAATATACAGGCTATGCCATACAATAGATTCAGAACCATTGCTACTGTTGTGGTCACTGGTTAACGATATTTCATGCAATGTTTTACAAATTGTGGTAGTCTCAAATCAAATTATTAATACTGATATTAATTGAAGTGCTCGGGGCAGTAACCGGTCAGCTCCACTTTTTTGTCCAAATAATTTCTATAATGGTTTCAAAATTCAATTGTCGAAAGCGGCAATTGTCGCTTAAACACCGTTCTAGGCATTAATGAAGTATACCAGTATTTATTAGCTTTTCTTACAAGTTTGATAATATTTATAGACCGTTGGAAATTATGACACACTCTCCCTCTATCAGTCTGTCATTATAGTCTGTTATTTTTATTTTAGCATCACAATAAACAATTATTTTTTGATGGGCATGTTTTGTGGGTTCATTTTTTTGTACATTAAATAAAAGTGAATATTTAAAGAAACTGTCCTTTTGAATATGACTGTCAAAAATAAAAATTTATACATTGTTACAAGAACTGGATTATTGGCAGGGTGAATATACAATACTAATATTCTATATTTTTAATATCACAACAGATAGGTTATCTTCCTTGCGGAGAAGTACCACTGAAATATCCATCAAGAGTGTGTGCTATGTTTGATCCTGAACGAAAGATTCTGCCATTGCCCTTTGATCCAGAAACATCTAGACCCATTCAATTAGCAAGAAGGGTAACTATGTTTTGACATTACTTTTATAAAAGGTAAAGATTGAGAATCGATCATACCTTGACACGTATTAATCTTATTTTTCAAGATTTGTGCCGACTTAAATGCGGCTAAAGCTCCACCACCTCCGGAAGAAGAAGAGTATTGTCCACCTCCACCCGAACCACCGGGTGAAGCGTTGATGACCGGCACAATCCACGCAGAAGTAATTGTTGTGGACGACTTTGTTCCTAGGCCTGAACCTACATATCCTGGTTACCCAGTATACGACTGCGAGAATCAACAAACAGAAAGAGAGGCACCTGTAGAACCTATCCTGTATACACCATGCTATGAAGGATTTGTGGCTCAGGGGTACACGCGTGATCGATGACAAACTTGATAAAAGCAAAACTATAAAACTAATAGAGAACCGTGTCAAACTCTAATGGCCTCCTGACACACAAAATGTTTGGTGTGGCAAGTCGAACCAGCAGTGAACAACTGTGACCTCAGCTTCTTTCCAACCAATTTTCATTGGTTGAGGAAGAAACCGACATCACAGATGTCCACAAATTGCTCCATTTGTCATACCAAAAATTGCTTGTGTCAGGAGGCTATCAGGGTTAACACAAGCACAGCAAAAAAGGCTTATTTTTTCTTAATGGTTCACTGTAAATGGTGTAAAACTAAAAGCAATAATGTTAACCTTTAAAAAGCAATGACAAAAAAAAAATCGGAAATTATGGGAAGAATATCGACAAAAAATAGAAAAATATGCTTTTTGGAAGTAAATAATTGTATATACATATAAAAAGTTGTAACATAGCAATAAAATGCCAAATGTATAAAACCTGTCCATTACTTCTGCATACAAATAGACATAAAAAATATAAATTATCGGTTTTTTAAATAATAGTTTATAAATATAACAATTATATACAGGGTGAGTAAGCTATTTGAGAACACTGCTTTAGAGGACCATAAATGATCAAAATTTGACAAGATCATCTTTCTTGGTTCATTTCCAACATGGAGGCTCAATTTTAATGCAGGAAATAAAAAAAGCATACCGTTTTCATAGTCTTAGCCCCCAACCACAAATTTAGAGATTGCATCTCTCTTAAATGTTGCCAGGTCATTTGTGTTTGAGATCAGAAAATAGCTCCTGGTTCCTGACAAAAATATGTTTTCAGTGAAAAAAAAGAAACATTCTCGGTGGTCAGACAATGCCAGAAAGGTTATGGTTGACCAGAAAGTCCAAGAAAAGTCAATAAGGGCCAGACCCCACCAAGCCAATCAGCTCCAGAAATCACAATCAAACCAGGATCCAACATTGACATTAGACATAATTGTCAAAACCCTGGATCAAGAGGCTGGCGCAGGAGAGGGCCATGTTCCAACATGACTTTGCTCCCTTTTTAACAATCTGTAAGACCCAGGAGTGGTTGGCCAGACAGTTTCATGTTTGTTACCTCTAAGATTTGGCCTCTTAGATCACCTGATTAAAATTTCCTAGTCTAATATGTCTGTGGCATCATTGAGAGAGACCAACAATCATGCCCAAAATACAAGGATTCTTAAAGGCTACTAATTTAAGCATATGCGTTGTTCTAAATTACATTATTGTTTATTATAATCCAAGTATATTTTGTATCAAATCATATTTCGTATACAGCTGGTGTTTAGTATTTTCAACAGATGGAATTATAAGGGCCATGTTTTTAGATACGAGAGTTTTCCTTACCAATTTCAAAGAGCGATTTTTTGTGAACCATTGATGCTTGCACAAAACTACAAATACTGCACCAAAGCCCAATTAAAGCTCTTTCCATGGAAATATAATTATATAAAAACACGATCACTCACCCAATCACCGAGTTGTTTGGTTTCTGACCAATGTCAGACGAATAACTGTTCGAACAATGCTGGAGAAACATTGTGGCATTTTGGTCTACCCACACAGTGCCGTAGTTATCGTAGAAGTGCGTTGCGTAGTTCAGAAAAAATGGCAGAATGGCTTTATTTTAGGGTTTACTCTGAACTTTGTGTTCCCAGAGTCATCTAAACTGCATGCAGTACAGTACATCAATAATGATTAAATAAAGAACCTTATTTTATGAACTCCATTTGTACGTTTAAATCGAAACCAAGGATTGAAAAATATATGTCCCAGCCTGGGATCAAACCTGGGAGCTTCAATGAACGCAACAAGATGTTCTACAATCTGTGCTACCGAGAGATTTGTAGAGTAAGTCTCAAAAACTCCACTTTGAACCTTTATCTGAGCTCTTATTGAATGAGTGTGAGACCCCGCTAGCTAGCCTTCACGAGATTTAGAGCGTCTTGTCACGTTGTAAGACAAGATGCTCCCTTGTTTGATCTCAAGATAGAATAAAAAATTTTTAAATCTTTGTTTTATTCAAAATTATGCTTCCTAGTGCCAAGGTTGGAGAGCATAATGCAATGTTTCTTCAAAATTTCCCCGTTCACTAGTGAAATCCGTTTGCAGCTTTTTTTGAAGATCTGATTTTTCAAGTGGTCATTGCAACTTAACCAACCTAAGTTATAGGAGCCATGACAAAATTATACTGTATATTATTTATTTATTTATACATTTGTACATCCCGTTGAGATATTAATACAAAAATTTGAAGAATAAAAAATTGTTCAAAAACTCTTCAAACAGAGCAGATAAAAAGGCGATGAATGGCCTACCAAAAAAAAAAGGAAAACATGGCTCATAATTGTAAATACAAAATTCACAAGGTGAAAAGGAACAATTAAATCTAATATTAATCTATAAGGTGAGAAGGAACAATTGAAGATTACATCTACAAATGGTGGAAATTAGCATATAATAACACTATAGTAAGAATAACATTAAACAAATACAACTCAAAGATCTAATACTTGTCGGCATAGATTATGTGTTTTTGTATCATTTTCTTAAAGTGAATGCATAATGTAGTGCACTTAGTCGACAAGCAGGTAAGAGGTGTTTTTCTTATCGAATATGGTAGTGCATTCCACTTTTGAAACATATTATATGGATAACGATTATGAAAATGTTTCGGTATATTCTTGTTAAGAATAATTTTATATTGTGTGGTTTCACGCAACTTTGGGGAGGCTGAAATAAATTCAACAATAAAGTTTAATGGGTGTAGTTTATTTTTGAAGCTTCTTGTCATTTCCAGTAATTTATTGTAGGTTGCCAATTGACTGACTGTCATAATCTGGTAAGATCTAAGAAAGTTGGAAATTGATGTGTACGGGCTCAATTTAAATAGGGTTCGTATAATTCTATTGTAAGAAGTGGTCAATCGTTTTAATCGGTATCTAGAGGCGTCTGACCAAACTATCATTGCATACTGTAAAGTTGCATGAACCTTGGTTTTAATGTAGTTTTTTTTTTCAGCTTTGGTAAGTACGTTTTTTAATTGTTTAGCTTGATAAGTTAGTTTGTTAAGTTTTATGGTTATGTAATCGATATGGACCCCGAAGTTGAGGTATTTATCGAACAACACTCCTAGAATTTTAATCGATTGTGTATCTTGAGATACGTTGTTAAAAAAGGTGAGGGTGTTGGTTTTGAGTAAATTGAGTTGTAAGTTATTTCGTTCACACCATTGTTTGATTTTACACATGTCTTCACCAATCAGAAATTCTGTAATGTGAGATTCGTATTTGTTGTGTGTATAACATAAAAAATTGTCATCCACATAATTGTAAGTCTTTGCATTTAAATTAAGGTCATGAATTGTATTGGCAATGACAAAAAACAATAAAGAACTTGTAGTAGAACCCTGAATTGTTCCATTATCAGAAGAAGTAATGGTACTTTCATGATCTTGTATTTGGAAATTACGTCCTGAAAGAAAGTCTATTAACAGTGTTATGAGTGTAGAAGAGGCTTCTTGATTGATGCATTCTTGAATGATAGCGTATCGTGATAAGGTATCGTACGCTTTGCTAAGGTCCGTGGTTGTAATCGTTACATAAGTGTTATTCGGGTTATATTTGCGGTAGATCTTGAGATACAGTTTTAAAATTAATTGTATACACGGTTTATTTTTGACGACGCCAAAAGAGTGCTTATGACATATTCTGTGGGCTATTTCGCTTAACTCAGTAAAAATAATTTTATCAGTTAGTTTAGAGAGGAAAGGTAAAGTGGCAATTGGTCTAAATGATGCAAAGGTATCGTGAGGACCACCCTTGTAAAGTGGAGTAATTTTTGCAGTTTTCCATATGGTAGGATATTTTTTTTCAGACTTAATAATTGTTATTAATTTTATAATCAATTCATACAAAGGTGAACCTATGTTTTTGATGAGGTCATAATTTAAGAAATCACCAGGAGACGATTTTGGGTTGTTCATGGATGCGAGAGTGATTTGTATTTTGTCAGAAGTAACAGGAAATACAATTGTTGAAGATTCTTTTGGAATGATGAGAGGTTCACTATTCTTACTTATTGTAACATTACATGGATTATTGCACCAAGACAAATAATCTTTGTATTTCGATGGGTGGAGAGAAATGGGAGTAGAATTTCTAGGTCGACTTACAGTCCATAAAAAATTATGGTTACCCAAGTATGTTCTCTTAGCAGTGCGTATCGCATGGTTGTATTCCTTGTTAAGACACTTAAGGGCACGAGAGTTTTTAAGTGAAGGTTCAGTAATTGTGAGTTTATAGGCTTCATTAACAGTGTTCCTCTTGATTGAAAGTTCATGAGTCCACCACCGATGTTGATTTCGTGTATTTTTTTTAAATTTTTTTGCAACCATACCATGCATATTTTTATCTAGTCTTAAGTCTGTATCTGTCTTGCTTATTGTTTTACCTTGAAGCGCAATAAACTCTTATTATGTAAAAGTTGATCCACGATTTTTTTACAGTAGGCTACCACAAAATTAGTGTTTTTTCATAAATTGCATGTGAAAGACAAATCCATAATTTCTTGCAGTCTTAGTTTACTGTACTTCATACATCTAGCATAGCGTTCATGTAAATAGTACTCAAAAATAGAATATCATTTTGCATCAATACAGTTCTCAATTTGAGGGGTTTCAAACTTTCTCCAACATCATGTGTAAACAACACCTTGTTTTTGGTTTTGATTTTTACATCATCTTTGTTGTTTTATACATCAATTGGGCTTCTGCTGATTAAATTTTGGACTCAAATTAAAGCTTGAATTGTAGCCCCTCAAACGTAGTATCCATGTAATAGTCAATTTCATAAATTTAGCCAATTTCATAAAAAGGGTGTAAAACATTTGACTGTTATATGAGTATATACAGTATATAACATTTATTTTTGATTATTTTATGTTTAACGAATTTTATATGTTTGATAATTTCATGTGTAATAAATTTTATATGTTTGGTAATTATATTTGGTTAAAAATTCTGTTAAGTGTGTAGTTATTTTTTTTTCCTTTAGTTTTCTTTAATTTTGATACAGCTGCCTGGACCTTGGAAATGAATCAATTTGACTTCTATTAATTCCTATAGAAAATTGGTTTTCATTCAGCGGTTTTTAATTAGCGCTCGAGTTTTCAAGAATAAATTAACAGTGCTAAGACTGGCTGAATTGAGGGTTATTTTGATTAGTTAAGTATTCGTGGAATGCGTTGTTACCCATTTTTTGGTAGTGCATCTATTTAGAACTTCTTAAATTGCAATTTTCTGGCGTTTCAATCGCAGTATATTTACATCCAGAATCAGATTTTCATACCAAATTTAACAAACACCAGTCAATTGCTGTTAAAAAATTATGTCAGCCAAACAATCACTTTTTTTTTGTTGTTATTTTTAATAGCAAATTTATGGCAAGAAGCTAAGAAATATCCGCTATTTCACTTATTAGCTGAACCATCTTGTTACATATTTGTGAGTATCACACAAGATGCTGAATTGGAAGAGTTTTATGATGAATCTCGGCGACTTTGTGATCTACATTTGTTTCAACCGATTCTTAAAATTATTGAGCCGGTTGGTAATAGAGAAGAGAAAATGCTTAACTATGAAATAGGTAGGTTACACTGTCATGTTTTTCTTAGCACAGTGTTTTCTGGGTACGCAAGCTTTGTTCCGAAAATAAAATAGATCAAATCTAATGGTGTTGTTAGGTATCACGATAGGAATGGCAGTTCATGAATTTGAAGGAATGAAGGATCGTGAAGTTCATGATTTCAGGCGCAAGATATTGACTGTTTGTCGTGATGCGGTCGAGAAACGAAACTCCAGTTCTGAATACGATCAAATTTTGTATATGTTTCCGCCTGAAGTTGAACAAAATTCGGTATTATCCCCTTGTGTAGAAAAGAAACTTGACAAAGGTTAGCATTTAAAATCGATCGATTAAAAATTTCCTTTCGTTTTAGTTTATTTAAAATGCCACAATTTTTTATTGTCTACAAAATCATATTTGCAGGATTTATTGATGTCGATGTGTGGTTGTTATCCCCGAGTAACGAGAAACAAAAATATTCCGTTAAAGTTGCCAAAACCGATAGCCCGGAAACTATCATTGCCGAAGCGATCTTGCAAAAAGTTAAAAGTCCACTGTACACTAAAGAACAACAACAGCTATGTGTGATTGAACATCAAGATAGGTATTTGTTAAAAGTATGTGGAACGGACGAATATTTATTACAACAGTATCCAATTTGGCAATACAAAGTAAGTCCACCCATAACTTGAATGTTTTGAATTGTTTGTGGCCAATGAATTTTCATCTCGGAATTGAACCCATTTTCCCGCAAAGTCACTAAGAAGTAAGTTTTCCCATGTAGTACATAAGAACATGCATAGCAAAAAGTCGCCGTCCCCAACTGATGCTCATGTCTAAAGAAGGAGTACTCCAGTCCATTTCTAGAATATCTTTCCATATGCCTTCATTTATGCGGCGTACGGTCCCTTCTATGCCGTCGCAGCAGACGCTACTTTTATGGCAGGTGAACGAAATTCTTCGGATTCAGATTCTCTGGGCAACTTATGTGAATGTTAAGGAGGTCGATAAGGTGATTATCAGCTTTTGAAAATATACCACAGATTGTTCACCATGAGATGTCAACATTTTAATCACATACAGTTTGAAGGTAAATACTATATAACCATGATTAAATATGGAAATGGTAGTGAACACACCAGAGTTTCATAAAAAATATGACTTCATAAAAGAGTTTCAGAGTTAAAAAAGATATGCACCTCCACATAGGTGTCTTTGATGGCACCTATCTACACCTGATTTTGTTTCTGCATACCACCACACACCCTGTGCTTGCTCACTCTGAGTCGCCATTTGAAAAACGACTGATGAGTGAGTGCAGTGCCACTGTGGCTCTGAAGCACACTAACGTAACATGAACGTTTTGAGTCTTTGCCTCCGTTCCATCCAAGAATCAAACCCATTGGTGGCCTGGTGGTCAGAACATTCACCTCTGGCGGAAGTGGCCCATATTCGCCTTTCACTCGTACTATGTGGATTCAGTTTGGGGTCTGACACCACGAGGGCAGATTATCTTGAGGTTTTTCTGTTTCCTCCTCCATCATAATATCTCACTCTGCTCACCTCGTTATCATTTCTGTATTTCTGATTTCAATAAAGTCTGAGAGCACGACATAGCTATAAGGTCAGTCGGTGCCCTTGTTAAACTCCAAGTACCTACTTACCCACATGATACGAATAAAAAATGGACTTTCCATTGGTTGACATTTCATGGTGGACACCCTGTATAGTAATGGCTATTATAAATGGGTTTGAGGTGCTTGCACCTGCGCCTACTGTAATTGTTGCTAATGTTAGTTTTTCACTTTAGATATATGTGAAAACAGGGATTTTTCATGGTACAGAATCACTTTGCTCAACTAGAGATACAAAGCATGTTGTATTTTCTAATCCCAAATGGAATGAATGGCTAGACTATGACATGTATATACCTGATATACCAAGAAGTGCTAAGCTTTGCTTTTCTATTTGCTCATTATCAAGAAAAAAGAGAAGAGAAGTAAGTTTTTGTATGCCATTTTTGGGGCTATGTTTCAATGTATTTCCTGTGTGCCACTTTTGTAAACTTAAATTCGCAACTTGTTAGTCTAATAACTTAAAATTCCATTGTTCTATTTTTTTTTTCTGATTATAGATTTTTTCCATGACAGGAAGTTCTCGATTTATGTGAACTCCATATATGCCACTATGGTATCATATGCTATTATTTTTTAATGGAAACAAGAATTGAAAAATCCTTGTCCCATCCTGGATCGAACCAGGGACCTCTTGTACTCGCGACAAGGATTTTTTTCAATCTTTGTTTTCTATTCAAAATTATAATATTAGCTTGGGGCGGAATTGCATTTGTCCCTTCGGAATTTCCTTGTTTCGAATTTAATTCTAAAAAATATGCTGTTACGATATGAGAGAAATGCTACTCTATCATTATATACAAAAAAAGTTTGCACAAGTGAATAAACACTTTAGCACCTAATTTTGCCGCAATGTATACGCTATAAATGCTGACCCTTGAACTGGAATTCACTTTAGTATGTCTCATTTTATGGGATTTTGATGGGTGTGATTTCTGATTAATAGGATGTTGTGGAATGTGACTCTTGCCCCATATAAATAGAGGACTACTTGTGTTGTATTTTTATGAATAATTAATTGCAGAACATAACCCTTGCATAAGTCGAGGACTACCTGTATTGTATTTGTAAAGTATAAATATTTTAAAAACATTTTTTGCACACATGATATAATATACTACAATCTTCACACTGTTACATAACCCTTCAATAGGCCTTTGTTGAGAGATGGATAAAGACAAAATCCATCTTGCAACAGTTTTTCAACAGATTTATTTTAGTTTAGTGCAATTTTTTAATAAACTTCAATTGGCTAACGAGTATTTTTGTCCTACAGGAACACTGCGCCTTAGCATGGGGCAATGTCAACTTGTTTGACTTTAAGAGTCAGTTTCACACTGACCGACTGAGTTTGCATTTATGGCCGTTTCCCAAAGGCATGAACGACTTGCTTAATCCCCTTGGCAATGCTGGTTCAAACCCTAACAAAGATTCTCCATGCCTGGAAATCGAATTTGATCGTTACTTTCATCCAGTGATCTTTCCAACTTATTCTCAAATCAGTGAATATGTACAATTTACATCTAAAATGCATGACAGTACTGCAGGGAAACAAGATCATCCAGTGAGTACTGTTTTTGAAAAAAAAATCTTCTTTCTCTGCGATTTGCAATTCTTACTCTCTGGGTTCCTTTTTTCTTTATGCTGCAGCGATTGACATTTCAACCTTTTCTTTTCATAATTTTTTTAAAGTGATTTTCATGCATTTTCATGACATTAACTTAAGATATCACGAATATTTTAAAAATCTATGCATGTGAAGAAGCCTCTTTGTGCACTTTATTTTTTTTTTCATTCTGTTTTAATGGAATCTCTAAATTTTGGTAAAGCTTTGAATCTTATGGACTTGTCCACCAATGCAGGTAAGCTTAGTAGGTAGGCTATGCTCTTGTGGTTCATGTCCTTGCTCGCTTTACTGCATTGCTGATGGACAGTTTCTTAAACTACATGTTGATCCAATCGAATTAATTATTTGATTTTTTAGAAGGACTCATGATGAGTAGTAATGTGATTGCTCCAATGAGTTCTGATTTTATATTATTTGTTCATACAGGGTGTTTGTTTCAAAAAGATTGTTAAACTTTGATAAGACCTTAACTAAGTACTGCAACAAATCATAGTAATACGGGAATGTACTATGCATCAGTCGGTAGAAAACTCGACACGTTTTATTGGACAGTTACAAAGAATCCACTGCCTGTAACACGACATAGATCAAGACAAAAATCAAGTTCTTGTTATACACAGATGAGCAAGTCTGTGTCTATTGCTGAGATGGCAGTAGCAACTACTATTGTTTCAACCCTGACAAAGACTTCTGCTGTGGGGTCGCCTTTTGCCACAATGAGCCCCCCAGCAGCACATCTGCATAACTTCAATCAATCGTGTGGTATGAAACATTAAGAGTTTTTCTGTCGATTGGTTCATAGCATGTTCCTGTACTGTTGTTTGTTACTTAGTTTTGACTTATGACCTTGTCAAAGTGTTAGTCTTTTTCAAACACCTTGTAATTCCCTCAGCCAATCGTCAAAGCATTGTCAATGAAATCATTTTGAAGTTTAAGGGAATAATATGAAGTTTAAAGTTAATATTTGCTCATATCTGGTTTCAATTGAAATTTTTCTTTTTTTGTCATAATTAACATTTTTTAAAATGGTGCCCTCGTTGAACTCCAAATACGTAACTATCTTTGTTAATGTAATAGAGTTTTAAAATGATATTTGCATGATAATTTATTGTTTTTATTTTTAGGATGGAGATTCAATATCTCAAACGGATCTTTCATTGTTATATGAAATTAGCCGACGAGATCCCTTGTCAGAAATATCGGAGCAAGAAAAGGAATTGCTATGGAGATTGCAAAAGCATTGCGTTGCTATTCCCGATTTGCTTCCAAAACTACTTGATGCTGTGAAGTGGAATAGCAGAGATGAAGTTGCTCAAGTAAATAAATGTGTAACATGTGTCAATATTGTGTAGTAGAATATAACTTGAGTTTTTAGCTCAGGCCTGGGGTGCATTATCTTGGGGGCGGTGGAGAGGGTATAATTAAAATTATACATCCAGTTAGATCTACAAATGTAGACTTTCATTAATACTCACAAGAAAATCTGTATACATATTTTTTGCCCTCGGCACTAAATTTCTATTTTTGTATTTTCATTGATAAATTGAGTTTGGGCAAGAGGAGGGTGTACGAGCTTATAGGCGAAAAACTACTAAATGCGGCTGTGCTTCAATTGAATGCATTTTTTTTAACTTACTGTCATTTTATATGTTACTGTGATGAAAATAGATTTACTCTTTTATGATATTGCTTTAAGTATTGATAATGGTGTTTATGTTTTTGACATTTTTTTAATGGCTGTTTTATGTTTTAAATTTATTTTTAGTTATATGAATTACTTAAAGACTGGCCAGATATATCTCCTGAAACTGCACTTGAGCTGCTGGACTGTAAATATCCAGATCAAGCTGTTCGGAAGTTTGCTGTGAAGTGCCTCGATAAAACGTTAACTGATGATAAACTTTCGCAGTACATATTGCAGTTAGTTCAGGTAAACATGTTTATATATTGGCTTAGTTAAAATTAAGTTAATTAAACTAGCATTTGCATTCTGTTAATAGCAGGGTCCCCAACCCTTAAATACATGGTAATTAATCAGGAAAAAAAACTTTTGAACAAAATAAAAATTTTACAAAGTTGGTAGCATAAATATACACGGAAACTGTGTTTTTCTTTGCAAAAAGCCTATGGGAGGGAGGCGAAACGTAGTTTTGATGTATGTGTGTGCTACCCAGTCACTGGAAATAAGGAAAATTTTCTATTAATGTTTTATTTTTTAAAACGTTTTTGACTAGTTTGTATGTCATTTTTTATACATATGCATATATATATATATAATATATAAAGTTTTCACTTGAGTAAAAATTATTTTGTATCGTATACAAACATGCACTTTGAACAGGTCCTGAAGTACGAGCCTTATCTGGACAATGAATTAGCAAGATTCCTATTGAAAAGATCTTTGCTCAACAGAAAAATTGGTCATTTTTTTTTCTGGCATTTAAGGTAATGTTTTGCTTTGAGTTTCTCTTTATAGTCAATGGCTAATTTAGCCCTTGCATAAAGTTTAGGGCTCATGGAGAACAGTTCTTGGATTATGATCATGTTCCAACCTTAAGTTGTTTGTAAATTTTCCACTTACAAATGTCTGCATACGCTGCCTGGATATAGTATAATAATTAATTATTTTTACGATATTACTGAATTGGAATAACTTAAGACGTGCCTGATCGGAAGAGCAGAAAAATGTTTTTCGCAAATTGGTTAACTGCATTTTAGAAGATGAGATACTTGATACTTAATTGGCACTTTACATCTTAATTACTCTTTTTGAGTTATGGCTTTGGATGTTATCTTTATGGCATTGTGTTCAATTTTTACTTTTTTGTGCTATCTGCTTCTAAGCCAACAGGTTATGGGCTCAGGCTCTTCCAAAATGAGTCTTGCAAACTGAAACTTCAAAAAAAATCAACAAGGTGTTAACTTTGTAGTTTAATATATTTTTGTTATTTACAGATCAGAAATGACTGATGCTGCAGTAGCTGTGAAATTTGGCTTATTATTGGAGGCCTACTGCCGTGGTATTGGTGATCAGTTACGGTTACTCACTCGCCAAGTAGAAGCTTTGGAGAAACTTACAAAGTTAACTGATTCTTTAAAGCAAAGGAAGGACGACACTCATAAGGTAAAAATTAAAACTTGGGCATTAAAAATACAGTATTGTTTTTTGTTGTGTTTTTGGTTCAACATATTTTTTGATGAATCCAAATTTTAATCAAACTTGTATACTTTTGAGTATTCATAAATTTTGTTCAATTTTGTACTAACAATCATGACAGGATCGCATGAGATATTTTTTTGACCAAATTCAGCAAACTGATTATTTGGAGACTTTGCAAAATTTTCCATCTCCGCTGAATAATTGTCAAATACTAGGAAATCTTTTGTAAGACCACTAATCCAGTTATTTCCTTTGACATTATTATTATGATCATTACACTTTCATTGATATAAGTGTTAACTTCACTATACATGTTTGATAACTTCTTTGATAGAGTTGATGAATGCAAGATTCTAGACTCTGCGAAGAGACCCCTGTGGCTTTCTTGGAGTAATCCCGATCCTATGGCTGAATTGTTTTTTGGAATGAATGCAATTATTTATAAAAATGGCGACGGTTTGTTCTTCATTACCCTTCTGATAGTGATATGGAATCTGATTTTTATAATGAAAGGATACGTGATTGGCTATTGCAGATTTGCGGCAAGATATGCTTACGCTTCAAGTTATTCATATCATAGATAACATTTGGCGAAATGAAGGATTAGATCTCAGGTGAATAATGTTTTTTTTGCCAGTTCAAACCTTTTCTGCTAATTTTTTACACAGGGTGTTCCTGAAAGGTCTAGTCAAATTTTAACAACACATGCTATGCATTGAAATAAAGCAAAAACTCCATATAAACATGGGTTCGGAAATGCTTTCCTTCTAATGTCATAAGATAACACAGGGTCAAGTCACAAATTTATAGGCCTTTGTCTCGTAATCGCAGTAGATATGCAATTTTATATGACTTGCTTTGTTTTAATGCACAACAACTGTGGTTAAAATTTGACTAAACCTTTCAGGCATGTAGGGGGAAAATCAAAATTTTACTTTTCATTGAACTTGTCGTATGCAAAGCATAGGTTTTTTTTTTAGCTACTATTCGGTGCATAATTATGTTGTCATTTTCTTTATGATCATAGAATGATGCCATATGCTTGCTTAGCTACCGGTAAACAAGTCGGGATGATTGAAGTAGTGTATAATGCAAAGACTGTCATGGGAATTCAAAGAACTGGTGGCAAAATGGCAGCTTTTCAAGTTGATTGCACGCAGCTGCACAAATGGATTAAAGAAAGGAACAAAGATGACAGGTGAGCCTTAAATTATGATAAATTATAATTATGGATGGATACATATGTTGTTTCCACTCTACTTTGTATCTGTTTGCACTTTGAGCAAGTTATGAGTTGACCCAAAAATGTTAAGCGATTAGCAATTGTAAAGGGCTGTATTTCTTATTCAGGATATATCTCTGCCTAGAAATTTTTAATAAAAACAATTTTAAGTTTAAATTAAAGTCTGGTGGTGTGTCTGCCTTGACTAACGGCAATCAACTGCCAGAACAACTTAATGAATAAAATCGATTTCATTCAGGTATGAACAAGCGATTGAAACGTTCACACATTCTTGTGCTGGATACTGTGTCGCTACGTTCATTTTAGGAATTGGAGATCGAAATCCTGACAACATTATGGTTAACGAAGAAGGACAAGTAAGTTTTTATTTTCCTTTACAATATAAATAAATTTTGTGGAATGACATTTTTTTTTTCTGTTACCTGACAAATTATTTACCATGTGACTAAAAAATCAGTAGACAAACTAGAAAAACTTGGACAAAATCATTTACTCAAGATCTAGAACAGTGGTTCCTAAATTGGGGGGGGGGGGGGTAATAGGAAGTTAGGTC
>JAQIWH010000629.1:0-44005 GCA_034695005.1 Cryptops parisi | reverse complement strand
ACAACTTTTTAACTCACCCTTCTGTTAACTTTCCCCCATCTCTCCTTTACTCAGTCGTTGCATTCCTCCATGCAATTCGTGACAGTTCTTCAAAGCCATTTTCTTCCTGGAAAACAGAGGGGAATAGAGTAAAAGGATACATATAGTGAAAAAATATAAGGGGGTCTGCTTGCAAGCTGTGTTCCGTTTCATTAACAAGAACCCTCTGTTTCACAGTGGGATAAAAAAAAAATTGAATTGGTGGGAGGTGTCAAAAGTACTGTATGTTGACAATAGAGATTTAAAGTAAGAAGAATGAGCGAGGGTAAAAAGTTGGAGAATCGTATTATTTACATGTTGGGGGTAAGAAAAAGTATTGTTTTTTAAAATGTTTTTTTTTTTGGGGGGGGGAGATATATAATAGTAAACTACTACGAGGGAGGTCGAAAGATGTTTATCTTGTTTTTGTAGGAGTCAAGTTGATGAGTTCTTTAAATAGTGACAGGAAAGTGAAGTTGAGTATTAGTCTACAAAACCATTTTAGTGTGTGTACAGTAGAGACTCGATTTATGCGAGACTTACGTTTCTGAAAACGTGATATCACTGCATAAATTTGCTCAAAATAGCGAAATGTTAGATATTAATTCTTCGTATTTTTTTTTCGAGAATTGCATTGCTTAAATTCCATATAATTAAAATTTACTTTCATGTTTGTTTGTCTGTTTGTGCTCGCATTAATCGAAAACGACTAAAGCGATTTTTTTGAAACTTGTTATTTTATTAGGGGTAGATCCCGGTAATGTTATAGGTTATTGTCCATTTTAGAATATTAATTAATAAGTTGGTAAATTATTCTTTTCTATGGGGTGTATCAATTCGTATGTAAATCAAAAACGACTGAACTGTATTTTGCAGGTGTATATGTATTTTGTGATACTGCTATTTAATATCAATATTATCTCCGTCAAACAAACTGTCATGGCGTTTACCATGAATTCACATAGTGTAGTGTGATCACATGGGACTGATGAATTAAAAATAAATAAGTTTTTGTTTATGTTTACAGTGATGTTGATAAAGAACTCACGTGCACATTGAACATTTTTATTGGAATTTTTGTATTGGAATTTTTTTGCTAATGTTTGTACATCGGGTTTGAACTATTATCGTTGAAAAAGGTGTCAACTAGATGGGAACATCAACTTAAAATTAGTCGTTATTCCCACGCACCTAATTAAAACCTTAAAAAGGTGAAATGCAGTGGAAGGCGACCGTGATTCGCCTGTTTTTTATGTTGTTGAAGTTGGTCAGTCATGTGGTAAATACGCTGATCCGTCGTCAGATTAAAACGTCGCTGAAAAAGGGTTGTTGGGAATATAAAGAGAGAACAGTATATCTTACTAGCATTTTAGTAGACATGTCTTTCTTCACGAAAATGCAAAATTTGGATTATACTTCATGCCGTATTTGAAAATGTACTGTATATACTTGTACGGATGAGACATTTAGTGTTATCATGTTTTACATGTAATTTAATTGACCTAAGATCCACGAATAGCTACAAAGTTTTGCTTTGCCGTTACAGAGTAGGAAGCAACATCATCATTTGATCTCACTTTTGCGTTTCCAATTGTGTCAATGGAGTGTTAGAGTGGTGCTCGTATGTCATGTCGAAGTTGGAGAGGATTAAAAGGGATTCTGTTTCTCATTTTCCCTCTGATTGCGTACAAATCCAATCATTGAGGTTACAACTTGAAGTGACAGTTCTGCTACATTTCCGCCTTTTATTGGAGGGTTTCTGGGGTCTAGATAACTGGGATCCCGTATTACATAATCATTCCCATTTATCTTCTAAAGGCTAGCGTTATCACCATTTTTATCGTAATTAATTGTGTTATCAACATTCAACAATCTTTCTAAGTTTTAGGAATCTGCAACAGACGGTTTCGAATTATTGCAAGCTGATAATGAGGTTTAGATGAGCATGTTTTGTTTTTATGTATGAAAATGTCGCTTGATTCTGTGAAAGTTTAATAAACGATTCACTTACATTTGAAACGTATACATATTAAAGGCAAAAACTTAACGACGTGAAGGATTTTTAATTGTTAATTTTGACGTTCATATTGTGTGTGTGTGTTCTTGTTGGCGACCAACAAAGAGGTTATTAAAAACTAGGAGTATACCCGCCCATAATGACGAGAAAACATTTTATGAAATATGTTTCCAACCAAATTCCAGACATATTCTGATGCATTTTGATTGGGATCCTCTTTTATATTTAATTTTGTGTACAGTTGGCTACAATTAAACTATAGTGATATAGCACAAACAGTGTTGCATTGTTGTGTTATGATTTTAGTGTATCTTTTACGTTACTGTGTTTACTCATCTTTCTCTGTTTTACTTGTTGTCAATGGAAACATCCGTACCACGGACTGATAGAGTGAGGGGAGGAGAGAGAAAGAATTTAATACTGTAGTTTAACAATGCCAGCTTACCATGTTGCACTTACCTTTTTAATGCTAACCTATTGCATACTGCAGAAGACCATTGCTATAATATTTACCTATCTAGCCATTTTGGTAACCAAAGCATCGATTATCTTACATATATCGTAAGAAAACCGTAAAATTATCTTATGGTAAATACCCCGTGGTTACCATACCAACTACGGGGGTTTATGTTTTCTAGTTGTTCAAATAATGTTGACAACATATGGTAATGCACATTGTATCTTTTAAACAATGTTGGGAGTATATGACGATACTGCCAATCAACAATCGCTGCACGTCATTGTTTTGAACAATGCTGGAAACACACTGCTGCAAATGATGCAGCTTGAAACAATGTTGACGTCATCACGTGATTTATGCTGAAAGCAAGATACTGTAATTTGTTTAAGCCTTAAAATTGGTTTAAACAACCAATTTTAAGCTTCGTGATTTTTCATGAGAATCATTGTTTAAATTCAAACCAAAGACATTATATTGGTAAGCTAATATCTAATGTCTTTGATTCAAACGCTGTGTCATAACCCCAATGATGATGAAATTTATTTGTTTTATTAAAATTTTTATTTACTCGTAAATATCATCAATGATCCCTTTCCTTTTTTATATATATACAATATGTTGGTTCGGTTTTTCGTATTAACGAATTCCTCATTTTTTGACGTTTGCTGAAAGCGAATCCTGATGACTCTCATCATCTTTTTCATTCCCAAGGGTTGTTTTTCAAAACAAAAAAAAATAGAATGCGAACGGAGTTAAAGGATTATTATATGAAAAAAAAAGGGTTGAATATTTTAACGCCCCGAAATTTGAGGTGCACGAAATCGATAGCACACTACAGTGTCTAATTGAGAGTTAGAAACAACTCGTAACGACGACTAATGGCGTTGACAGCCCGCTGAAATTTATTAATGCTGAGTAAACAGTCATAAATTGCAACCCGGGCCAAAGCCAACGGCAGGCTTTCTCTCAATGCACATTAGTAATGCAGCCAAGCTCTATTCGGGCGGAGCTTTTAATACATACATATTGCCCGCACTAATAATTATTGGCGATTAAGCGTAATTTTAACGACTAGAAAATTGCAATCATCAGGTATAATAATATTTTTGTTGCGTATAATCAACAACGTATTATGATTAAAACACACTTAAAATGGTGGAGCTACATTATTATAAAGTTTGTTATAATTATTTCGATGTTGGTATTAAGTGCTTTTATAACTATGTTTAAAATATAGTAATTCCATTTACTGAGAGGTTTAATTCAATGTTTACAGAATACTGTATTAATTTATATTGAAGTTTAACTTTTAGTTAAACGATTTTTCAATATAACGTTTAGCGTGTAGGGTGTTAATACTCTAGGCTAATTACCTATAATATTTGTCTAGATCTGTCACTAACGCAGAAACAATGTAAACAATGGCGTTAGTGAGCACGCGAGTTTAATTTATTTTCTCAAAATAATTTAATTTTACTCTGCATTGTTGGATTAGGTGGTTATACATTTAAAAATTTTACTCTCTGAAAATAATTTAATTTTACTCTCTCAAAATAATTTAAATTAATACAATCAAATTTTACTCTAGACACCCCGTGGTTACCATACCAACCACGGGGGCTATCTATCTAGTAAGTAATAAAATAATACTCAATATCCTGTACTGTATTAATATTTTATCCGCATTCTATCTTTAGCATTTCTGTAACATAAAACCAACCTTGTTAATATTACAACTTTTAATTGTATGCTAACAGTTTTGTTTTACATAAGAAAATGTACAGGGTGAACCGTATGTTTAACGGTTTGTAAAATTGAACATTTAATAACAAATCTGTGTTATTAAATGCAAACGATTGATAAAGTATCATCTAAAAAATATTAGGTCTCATTTGTATGTTTTATGCCCTAAAACATTCTACATACAAATTAAACCTAATATTATTTTTATAACATAGAATACTTTATCAATAGTTTATTTCGTAGCCTACTAATCAGTCCTATTTGACACACATACAGGGTGAATACTCTCGTACCAAATCCTGTTTCAACATTCATTACATTTGAAAATATGAAACGTTTTTCGCGACAAATGTTCACCCTGTACATTATCTCGCAAAACAAAAGTTATATTACAATTATTTATTAAGCGTCATCGCCATCCTATACATCGTAGACTCAAGATATAGGAGTGACATTATCAATTTATAGACAAAATAATTTTGTAATTTTGTAACCTAAGCCCTATTCCACATAGATACAAAGTGAACCATAAACCTCGGTGCTAAAATCATGTTCCAACATTCATCCAAAATAATAAAAACTAACCGAGTGCGTTTTGGTGATGCGTACTTCATTTATGGTGCGCGACACATACGGTTCACCCTGTACATTTTTTTTTTTGCAAAACAAAAGGGTTATAGCTATTAAGCGTCATCACCATCCTATCCATAATAGGCTCGCGTTCACCAACTAGCATGTACTATAAAGTGTGTGGAATTGGGGACTCATCATTCCATCCCTCACAAAATAAACACGACGCTTTTCTCTCTTAAATTTAAAATCAATACAACATTAAAAACTGCAAGGCTTAGACAGCCACCATTTTTTTTCTCCCTTCTTCATTCTACCAAAGCTGAATCATACACACAGATGGCTGGACTAATCAATAAAACTTTCTTCAGTTTTTATTTTTAAAAAAAAATACTCAATGTTTTCTTCACCCTCCATCTTTAGTCTTCTTTTCATCGCTTTTTTACAACAAAAAAAAAACACAACTTTTATATGTATATATAAGAAATTCTATTTCTTCTTCGTTCTTCTTTTTGCAATCTTTATAACACTCCCCCCCCCACTTTTTTGTTTCCATCGCATTTTCTTTTTCTTATTTTTTTTTTATCATTTGTTCATTAGAGATGTAATGAAGTGTTGTGTTCGTCGTCGTTCTTTTTCTGCGAAGAGCACCAAAAACCTCGATACCACAAGGGGATAAAAAAAAATTTTAATATATATATATATATTTATATATATAAAGTTCGATTTGAGTCGAAAGTGCATGCAATGCTATACACCCCTCCTTTTTTTTTTATTATTATTGTAAAGAAAAAAAAAATGTTGTTTATCCAGTTCTCCGGTTCTTAATTTTTTTTCCTAAATATACATCTTCAGTCAACAGAAATCAAGGAGACTTTCAATTATTTCGACAATAATTGGAAAAAAAAAAGAAGTTATTTTCCATTTCCCGAAAAATGCTATACGAGTTTTGTTTTCGAATGTTTATGTTATCATCAAAATCAAGACCGAGTTTCTCTAAATTCATATTATTAGTATTATATCGTATACTTATCAACCAATTTAAATAGATAAAAAATTAATTAATACCAAAAAAATTGGTATTTGGAGTTTATAGACCCTAAAGACGCGTTGGCACGATGATAGTTTTGGCGATAGTTGCAGCCATGACAGCGACAGTTATCTTATCGTGTATAGGATAGAATGTTAATATATTTTGCTTATTGGTTAAGCGCTTGTCCTTTCATGTTGTTTGTTTTGTATTGAACCTTGTGGACCGATTTAATAAAAATAAAAAAAAATAAATAGACGCAAGAAAATTTCGTCATTATGCGATTTTGAAGTCCGAAATGGCAAAGTTGGAATTCCGATATATTATAGAATTTTCGATTTATGCGAAGTTTGTGCAAAACGTAACCCCGTATAGCTTCTCTATAGTATACACTGTATAGTCGGCCTAGAGGCTTTTTAAAGTAACTTCATACTGAAGATTCAAACTTTATCATTCATGATGGGGCGACCCAAGAAGAAGTATAAAGCAGAAAAAAAAAACATGGCGGAGACGAAAGGGTTGAGGTGGGGAATAAAAAAAGAATAAAACGGTGAAACCCCTCCTACCCCTATTCGAAAACAATGGTCGATTCCTTCGTCATCATCAGCTCGAAAGAATAAAAAAAGTAGAGAAAAGAGCGGTGAGGGTAAAGTAAAGAGTGGTGATGTGACGACGACGACGAAGAGAGGGTCCCATTTTTTAAGGTCGTTCTTTACCCCCACGTGCAGTAGCGTCAGGGTGGGGATGAAGTTGCTTTTGTTTTCTTCTCTCCCCCACACATACATACACACACACACTCCTATGGGGAATGACGAGCACTTTTTTCATCATGCATAGTGAATAATGTACATATAAAAAAAGTAGATGCTTCATCATATATTTCATTAATACAATCTCCATAATAATTATATAATCTGAATGAATACAAAAAATAAAAAATTGGATATAACCATAAAACAGCAATTTAAAAAATAAAAACAAATGCGTTTATCAACAAACAAAACTGTCTGCGTTTGTTTTGTTCGTCTGGTAGACCAAGGACATTGCCTCACCTGGCCCAAAGTGGAATACTTTTTTTTTATGTGTGTTTATATCTATCTTCTGGCACGAGCAATAGTAGACTTTAAAAAAAAACATGGGTTTTTTTTGGAAGGGAAGTTGTTATATCGATCCGCCTCATCCACTTTTAATAGCCGTTTTATATGCGTTTGGTAAATTAAGAAAGATACAGAGCGAAGAAGACTTTCCTTTCAACGAGCGCGTGTCAACATCTAACCCAACACTTATAATACAGTGTTTTTTCTTCTTCGAAGATTGTAAAGGGAGCAACAATAAATCGTGTACGAATAAAAAATGTATAGACCGGCCCACCCATCGTAATGTACACTCAAGTCCGGATAAAATAAGTTTTCGAATTCAAAATCTTGGTAAATAAGTAGGCCTACAGTATACTATAAAGACGATGTACATTGAAACCCGCTTAAGACGTTTTGCTGCTTAAGAAGCAAAGAAAATGGTTTCTAGGTTATAATGTATATAAATTCCGTTCAAAACGTTTTAAGTTATAACAATTTCCCGCTTAAGAGATGTTTTGCTTTTGTTTACTTTTCTCACATGTTAATACAAAGAAAAGTAAACTATATGTTTACAGAGAAAATCCTCTATTTATGCGAGCTCCTTATATACGATTTCACTACTTTGCGATGAGATAAAGTCCTCACAGAAGATTGTCATACGCAAGAAAATTTCATTATTATGCGATTTTGGGCTGTATGTAGTGCACAAGTTATTAGATACCACATTTTTGCCACTTTATGAATTTCGATATATGCAAAAACTAGTTTACTTGCGCGGATCGTAACTCTCGCATATAACGAGGACCTTGTGTATATTTTTAAATCACATTTGAACAGGTAATTAAAGTCAGTAAGGTAAGTGTTACAGTAAGTAAGCACTACACTACGGTAGGCATTATACAGTACCGTAAGTAAGACGAGCATTACAGTAAGGTAAGCATTGCCGTGTTGGTTAATCCCTAAAGTATGTCAAATTAACCTTTTAAAATATGCATTATATACTGGTACTCAACTTACACAGTACGAGTATATACCACCGTATATTTAAGATGCCTATTCATGATAGCCATTATATACTCAACTTATACATTATCTAATTACAAAAAAGGTGGTATTATTTTTATGACATTTTATTAAACAAGATAATATTGTTTTAACAGTGTCCGTTTAAGACGTCAACGATCCCTTGAGAAACATCTTCATCGACAGGTCCGTAGTCTACGAACCCGAGAAGATACAACATAAACTTCCAATTCCTCACACAAAAAAAAACTTAAAAAACTGAGAGACAAACGATAGACAGACATTCGCAGAGAAATTTGAGGACATCATCACTCAAAAAAGGTTTTCATTCTCACCACGGTTCTCTCTCGTTTATTCCCCCATCGTCCAAAAAACCCCTACTCTCTTTCCCTTCAGTTCCATTGTCTAATCCAATCATCGTCCGTCAAGCGTTGGGTCCTGATGCGTCAAACGGGACCTTTTTATCCCTCACCACCCACCCACACACACCTCTCTCTCTCTCTCTCCCCACCACAATTGGTAGTCGTCCCCATATTCTATCAAAATAATAAAAAAGAAGAAGAAGAAGAAAGTGCAATAGTAGTAGTAGTAGACTTTGTTGACTACCTAACACGCCAGGTTGCTGACCAAGCGTCGTCGTAAGTTTGTGAGGATGAAGCCAAAAAAAGAACAAGTCAAAGTCCAGGCAATCGAGTAGTAGTAGCAAAAGGCCAATCATCATCTCAAACGATTTGGACCTGTTCGACTGTTTCCAAAGAAGAAGAAAAAGTCCATCGTCAGCAAAACGGAAAGAAAAAGAAGGGCCTGAAGAAAAGTCCCATTCAGGATTTCTTGCTAGTAGTTTGGGGGGCAAACTGTTTTCTAGGGGGCAAGGGTCACTCGTCGATGCAAGGGAGGGGGTATAAAGAAACGTGGTCCTAACGACCTCCTATTAAAGGTCGCTGGCCATGAATCCCGCCCCCACATCGTTTCAATTCTTCTCCCCACAGAACCATTGCCTCCCTCCCCTTCTAGTGGAAGGGCAATTCCGTTAACATTCTCATTATTCGATTCCGTCCACGAAGAGATTTAACGTTTTCGCCGTCTCTTTTTTTTTACTATATCGCGCCTTTTTTTCCACACTTTGTCGCCGAAACGAAAAACGACCATTGATAAAGTCGGAAAGATGTCGCGTCATCCAGGTATTCCGTAGAATGCCCAGCCTCATTTGACAAAGTATGAAATAACATGTTATATACAACTCGTTGAATTAATTAATGTTAGTTTGGGTTGGTTAGCAACATTTTTGCTTGAATTTTTAATCCTGCATCCTGAATAATAACATAAAGAAAAACAAATCTTTATCCTATCGACGAGGTGCACAAGTCCAGCAAACACCCGACATTTCGCCTTCTTTTCAAACGGCTTTTTCAAGAGACAAAACACGTCAGTAGAGTAAAAATATTTTGATTTTTTTCCTTATTGTTGTTCGTATAACATTTTCTTCAGGCCTAAATTCTTAACTATGTCCATTCGTAACTATTCCAATGCTAATTTCATACATGGCCTATTTTATAGTGCCCTTGAAATGGATTGGTTAACAAAGACACAGATTTGAATAGCACGACTATAGCCAAGTTATAATTTAATAACGAAACGAACAATACGTTTCAATTGCCATAGTTGAAATGTCACTGACTTGTCATAATTCAATTGAAGAAAATGTCATTGTACGTGTAGGTCTAGTTGTTTCGCTTCTGTGATAAGCGCCATATGTTCGAGTTTCAGTAGACGCAATAGTAGTGTCCCCCATATGCAAATGACGACATCACAATGATGGTGATAATTACATCACGATATTTGAAATCGATGCCAAGTCGGATAGACAGGGTGTCCGAAGAATTCGTATTGTTTGGCATCATTGTGATGAATGATATAATGTGAATAACCTCAATAGTTTGAATAAAATTAAATTCATTCAAGAAGTTATAAAATCCACCAAGTAGTTGATATTTCCACAGAATAGTTAGTCATAGTGTATAATATACTGTATAAAATTCACATTTAATCATACAAAAAAATATTGATAATGCACGAATTCTGCAACATCTTGTACATATTTATTTATTTATTTATTTTATTTATTTAACTTCATCCCATGGGGACAATAAAACAATGGATAACTGGATAAACAGTAATAGGAGGTATAAACAACAAAACTTTTGTTTGTTTTTTTTAAAAGACAAGAACATAGGATTTATACTTTAAGATAAACAAAATGAACAATTGTATATATATGTAGGGATGAAAACGATTTTAACAGTTGAGATTCAGAATATGGCTACGAAGTTTACATTTGTAATGAGTACAAGCATTAGTACAATGAACATTTTTGCAGGTGATAGCAATTTTCCGTATTGCGAAGGAAAGGATATTCCAGTGACAAATGGCATTATAAGGAAAACGTGAATGAAAACGTGAATATAAATAAACAGTGCATCAAATAGCCTACATTTGGTAAATATTTTTAAAAAATCGATATACCGTATAAAATAATTAGCTTACGTACCATAAATAACTCTCTTACAAATAAAAAAAATTAAATCAAAAAATCTCCATACAGAATAAACCAATAAAAAACAGACATCGAATCATTTAAACGTATTGATTTCGAGCTCAAGAAAAAAAAAAAAATCGAATCGAGTAAAAAAAAATCGAATCAAATCGATCTTTTTTTTTTCAAAGAATAAAAAAGAGAGAGGGGAATGGAAGGGTATCAATTGGTATAAAATGTTTTGATTTTTCGAAACTAAAAAAAATATAAATAAAATAAAATTCACGTTGATTCCAAACTCGAGTCACGTATTTTCTTGGTATCAAAAAACACCCGGCGACGAACTCGCGACCTCCAACAAAACGGTGTCACCACCAAACAAGAAATTCGAACCCACCTTACGGGATTGCTGTAGTAATAATCACTTTTTACTCAAGTATATCTATACATATACATCAAATCAATTTGATTGATTAACACCCCCCTCCCTCCTTAAAAATCAAGTAACATTTGCTACGACTTTTCCCCACCAAAAAATCACCTTCCCAATAATAGACAAAAAAATGACGTCAATTAAACATAGCCCATCTCTATCCCACCAACATTTTCACCCCTACACTATGTTCAAATATATATAAAGAATAAAAAAAGGGCCACGTCATCCCGTCATTTGTAAAAGCGGCCGGCGGCGGTAAGATGATTACGCTCGTTGCCGCCAAGCCATTGCTCGCAACGAGGCCCGGAAACGAGCATAACTCTGTTTGTCGGCCGCATTTTTCCCCCCACGTGAAACCAAATCGTCGAGAGATTTCGAATCAAGGGGTGGGGGTAGGGAAAAAATAGGGGGTAGGGAATTTTCTCCCGGGTGTAAGTAAGTGGAGGTGGAAGGGGGGTTGGTGGTGAAAAATAGGGATAAAGAGAGGAGAGGGTGGGGGTAGTATAGTAGTATAGATTCACGAGTGAATGAATGAATGAAGGGGGGAGGGGGTAAAGTGAAGGAGAGAGAGAGATAGATAGAAAAAGGAGGCTGGAGATGGTGTAGACAGAAAATGAGGAGGAAAAAAAGAGTGAAGAGAGGGAAAAAAGCGAGGAAAATAAGCAGAAAACGATGAGGTGGTGGTGGTCGTCGTGGTGAAGGATAAGAACGACGGGAAAAAGTTGACGACATCGACAACAACATCGATACATATCGATACTCTATACATATATCGAACGAAAAGAAACATTGAAACGGAAAAGAAAGTTTTGTGTTTTCGAGTTTTCGTTTCACCGAATTTCGATCGTAACCGAATCTGATATTTTAACGACATTTCGTTTATTTAAGCCTCCTTTTACGAAGGCAAACCTTCATTGTGTTTTTTTTTTTTTACAAGTCTTCTATCGTTTTTGTCTTGTTTTACGAATTATCTATATTATTTATTTATTTATTTTTAAAATTTGACGGCCCCAAACAGGACCGAATACACCAAAACAAATATTAATGTCGTTTTACGAAAAACTCATTTTACGAAGGTTGTTTTGTTGAAATGCCAATCGTGTTTATATACAACTATTCTGTTTTTCTGTTTTGTTCTACGAAATCGTCTTCTACGAAGTTTCGTTATTAACGTTTCATTTTACGAACTTTGTTAAAATTCCCATCATGTTTAATTTTTCTATCTTTTCTTAAAGAATCTGTTTTACGAAAACTTATCGTATGAATAACACGTTTCACGGACTCATTTCACTTCTGAATGTGGCTTAATTGATCCCTCATTTAGTCAAAACTCGTTTTATGAAGAAAATTTAATTACGAATTTTTTTAATATCCCTTGTTTTACTAAATTCATTTCACTTATCACAATTGACCTTATTCTAAATTTTCTATTTGCTTCAGCAATACGAAGAAATTTTCACCACTACGAAATGATGAGTCACCTGCTTACATCACTTACACTTGGTGCGCTTCGCTTCACGACCCTTGATGAACATCATTTCTCACTGATCCACTTCTGTGAATTTCCGAAATACGAACAAATAATAATTTCACCATTTAAAATGAAACAATTAAATATTTTTTCTATAATTAATACTTTTAACGATTCTTAAAAATATAATACTATTTTAACTCACATAAAGGTTAAAAAAGTAAACCATACTTTTTAAACTTTTAAAGTACACTCACTGTACTACGTATTCAAAGCGGGTATAAAATGCTAATCAAAAAGTTAGGAAAACAAACAACGTGTGGGTGTGGCGTTAAACGAGCAATCGTTGGTCCACCGTTTTTAACCCCTAATGTTACCCCATTGGCTACTGAGTATCGTCCACAACGACCAATGAGAATGCAGCACAACCCCACCCCATTGGTGTGGGTGGCCAAACAAACAACAACACATAAGAACTCAACTCATCTTCGGAGGAACGCGAATCGATAAAATGGAGAAAGGGGGCGGAGTTGAACGAGATCGCGAGACACGAGTTTCTAACTACTTATAGTTTTTTAACTAAATCGCAAGTTGTACCTAGGCAACAAGGCAACGTTAACTAATCATCGCTGGGTACAAAAAGTAAACCGATTTTTTAGAGTCGATCTAAGCTGTTCAAACTTGTTGTCTACATGGAATCACTACTCCGCCTGAAATAGTTTCTTGAAACAATTAACACAAAACTGGTGATTCACAGAAAAAAAAATAGTTATTATTAAACAATATATGACAACTTAATTAAACAACTCTTTAAGTTAAACAAAACCTAAAGTCGATTTAACCGTGTTCAATTTGAGTTCACTTGAAACATTAGTCAAATTAAGATGAAATGTTAAAAAATGTTAATTTTACAAAAAGTTGCCCTATTTTTACATACAATAAATATCTGAATTAAAAAACACAGTATCAAGTCGTTAAAATTAATTAAATATCTTTTGTATAGACTTACAACGGCATCTTTTAATATCACGTCCTGTGATATTTCTTGACCCCCAGATTCAACACCAATCGTCTTTTGCCCTTAAATACTCTTCTCATTACTCCGCTAGTTTAACAGAATCAATTTATATAAAATTATTTTTAATAACAGTTAATGTAAAACTACTTTATCAGTATCAAGGATATATCAATATCTACCGATATCAAGCCTATCAAGATATCAATAACGAGGATAGTGAGAAAAGTTTGATACATGTTATGTGCAGTTTTTTTTTAAAAAAACGACATAATTTAAGTTTTTTTTTTGTGTATGTTTTAAATGAAAATGAATTTAAAAGCACAAAAAAGTGTGTGTGTGTGTGTGTGTCGCGTATTTACTCCAGGCGAAAAAGATTGTCGGTCGGTTGGCCTGGTAACGGAAATAAATTGACGCAATCAAGCAGAACGGTGAAAAAGCTGCAAAGAGATGCAATTAAGCACGTCATTGTTTACCTGCATCCAGCATCACTACTTCCACTACCAAGACATTTTACGAAGAAGTGACAAAATGAAAGAAAAAGGTGTGCATGGTGAAAAGAAATGGAAGAGATGGTAGGTACTAGTGGGAAAAACAAAAAAAAAATAAATCGTTTTTTTTTACACACTCACCACCCCTTACTATGGTGCTTTTGTACATCAACCATCCGAAAAACAAAATAAGTGAGAGGGTAAAAAAGGAAAAAAAATCGAAGTTGAGTGAAGAAAACTGTGGGTGATGATGAGAGTTTTGAAACGTGTGAAAAGATAGTGATAATGATGAAGGTGGGGGAAGACGTAAAAAAATAAAATAAAAATCTAAGAAAAAAAATAAAGTGAAAGACATCTCTAAATAAGAAAAAAATTTCTATATAATACGATTCAAAAGATCATTTAAAACTGTACACTACCCGTAGTATTTAAAAATTGAAGGTTCGAGGGTGTTGAGTAACATTTTTACAATTTTCGAGGGAAAAGCGTTTAAAGAACAGAACTTGCTTCGTTGTCGATGGGCTACTTCCCATTTCTTGTACTATAACACTTTTGCACCTATAGTGGTTTTGCTCAAAATTATGCACCTAACACATTCAAAAATGTTTCGAAGTTATTTCTGACAAAAATGTTTTCGTCGAGATCCTCGACTTATGCGAGAGTCAAGTTCGATGCCAACCTCGCACAAATCGAAATTTTATACATGGACATTCCTATGATGTGTTAAAACTTGAGTGCTCAATCACTTGTGCACCGCATAAAACGCATAACCGTACAGTTTTCTCACCTATGAAAAGCACTTGAATATCACTCGTTGGCATACTATTTCACATAAATCAAAGACTTCTTGTATAAGCTACTACACTAAATATATCGATACCCCGTTGTTAGTGTAACGCTGACACGTATCAGATGTCAGTCTATTTGTCACGTGCTTACATTACTATAGTACCGGTAGTTACTATAATTGCTATAAAATAGTACATCGGTTAAGAAAACCAGCGATTAGATATTATTATTTAAAAAAAAACATGAAAAAATGAGGAAAAAGAGATAATCGTTCTTAAAAATCTTCAGAAAATCAAGTGACATGAATGGACTCAGTTGGACTATTAGTGTCATCTTTTAGCTTGTCTTATCGACAGATGTCATCTCGTGTCATTGTTCACAAGAAACCATTTTACGAAAATAAAATAAAAATAAAAAAAGTCGACATCTTATTTTATTTGAGCTATAAAACGCATAATTTTATGTTTTTCGTAAAATTTCGAAACCTTCAAAGAGCGAGCGTTCAAATTTGAAACGGATTTTAGTTTGACGCAACAAGCGTAGCGATTAGCGCTCGCTCGTCTAACAAATCCGGTTCATTTTTGAACACTTACAAACTTCGATTTAATTTGAAATTTTAGCAGTACAAAAAGTTATTTATGAACTGCTATTCAGTTACCGGATTTTGTTGCGTAATAAGTATATCATAACAAATTGCACATTGATCTAACTAGTAAATCACTGAATATAGCCTCCAGTAAGTAATTTTTTTTTCAAGTTTCACGTCTCCTGAAGACAAACTATTACAAAGTGAACCGGAGTTCATTTTTAATGATGTCAACAATATTTAAAACATTTTTTTTGAAATAGATACAAAATTCAGTACAAGCTTTTTCTTTACGGTATACAGCTATCTCAAACAGTATCTCAATGATGCACTATTCATCAATACTAAAGTACGTTCCCATCTGATATACAAGAAGTCCTTGATTTAGGCGCAGGTTACGTTCCGCCATGACATACTGAATTAAAGTACAAAGTATTATACTAAATTATAGTAGGTTTATGTCATCACTCCACACAAAATTCGCATTAATCTAAAATCGCATCTATCAAAATTCCCATAAAATGGCAAAACTCTTCGTCGCATTTAGCGAAGTATACAGAGCTCGCCTAAACTGAGAAGTTTCTGTTCAAAATGTCCGGTTACACAAAAAGTTGGAACAAACCTAAAAAGCGTTGAGACTAACAATCTGAGGTACCGGAAGTCGTGTTTTTAGAGAAAACAAAAGTAAAAAAAAACACAAAACATAAAAAAAACAAAACGCAAAAACTTCGACATCCTACCCTAGAAAAAAAATCACATACAAACACAGACACATTCACGACTGTGGTGAAGCAACTTTAATTATTGACGCTTTTCAAAAGTGTCGTCCTAAGTGAAGCGCCTTAACTTCATGAGCATCGAAGAAAACAAGAGGAGAGAAAAAAAAACTGTCTTCAAGAAAAACGACAACGATGATGATGATGATGAAAAGGAAAGGAAAAAAACTAAAAAAGGAAGAAGTAGAAGAGTTGTTCTTTGTGGAAAATTAATTTAATTTCCTTCAAACCCAACTTGATGTTTTTGCCGTCAAACGCAACATTAACGGTCCCTTTTCGCGAGAGGCGCACACAAACATTGTCAACTCGAAACCCAAGAGATTTCTTACAAGCTGTCGCGCCGCGCATCGTTTCATTATTAATACGGCCAAAGTGAGAGTCGGATATTCGTAATTATACAGAAATACACTTGGCAACACTCATTACACGACTGCTTACAACTTTCTCCCAAATGAACCACCCCCAAAAACTTAATTGGCTACGGAAAATTTTTCCTCTACCCCCTCCCACCAATTTTTGTGCCTTCAAACATTGCATTTTTTTATAAGTGGGGGGGGGGGGGTTACCTTGTAGCATATTATGTTTTTTATTTTTTTTTGAAAAATCATCATCATCGTCATGTTTTTTTCGTCGTTGTCGTGTAACTCGAAAAAAAAATAAGACGAGTTCTTAAGGAAGAAAATAACGAGTAATTAATATGTAATTTGTTGCGAACACGTTAGAGCCCATTGCGTCACTTTCATTTATTTTTGTTACAAAAAAGGAACTTAGAAATCAATTAATGTCCGTCGTTTCTTTCCGAGTCTCGGATCTTAATTCATTCTCATAACGAGCATTCGTGGCTTGTCTCTATGATGATGTTCATGAACTATTTTTTAAGCTTTCCTTTTGACGGAGAAGCCGTTTGTGGCGCTTGGGTGTACTTCGAGTTTAGGTTACAAGAAACAAACAGAAACTTGTTCAATTTATAAGTGTTGTATTTTTTAACTAACCTAAACTGGCATCTAAACCTATAGACTTATCTTAGTTAAAAACAGTTAACTTGTTTTTCTTAGTTAAAAATAACCACCAGTGCGAAAGCGGCTTCTCTGTTAAAAGAAAAGTACTTTTGTTGCTCATATTTTTTTTTATTCAACTCGTACGTGTATAACTTATAACTTATAACTTATGTATAACTTTTATATAAATATAAGGCTAACAAGTTTAATTATATACATAATATCGATGATAAACATGCTTGTATCAGTGAAATGTTAAAACATTTATTATGTATCATGTAAGGTATAGCACGGTAAATATTGGTCTATGGACTATATGATACTCAACCATAAAGTACAGACTATAAATTTAAGTTTAGTTTAGGATAGTATAACATAAGTTTAAGTAACATAAGATCAAAATAGTATAGGTTTAACACATGTTTGAAAATTATACAGGGTGGTACAGTACCAATAAACAGTATTGTAGATAGACTAAAACTGAATTTAAGAATACGTTAATATTACAAACAAAAAACTTCTTAAACAAAAAGTGATTAAAGCCAAAAAAAAATATAATATGATTAATTTGTATTTCAATTTATATTTTTTTTCAAAAAAAAAAGCTAGAAATTAAATATTGAATGATTTCAATACCACTCTCCCCAAAGAAACACAAAATCAAAATTCAAAGAAATCGTAATACTTATATTATTGTAATCAAATTCATGTAAAAAAAAAGAGAAGCAAAACACCGTCTTTTGTACCTACTTCTAAACTTTTTAATCGTATTATACAATAAATAGCTTAGATCTATTTTAACTGCCATTTTTTCATCTTTTTTCACTCCAAAGAATACTTGGGATTTATCATCACTTAATCCTTGATTCTTTGAAAATTTAACAACAAAAAAAACTGAAAAAAAAACCAGAAATCCAAGGTACATAGTCACATGAAGGACTGATTTTTCAATATAAAAAAAATAACAAAAAAAGACCAAGATGATGATGATGATGATGGAAACGGAAGGATAAGGGAGTTGAAACGGAAGATCCTTCACCGGAAGTGCGTCGCTCTCTCGAACGTCGCCATTGTAGGCCTCGTTTCGTATTGATTTTAATTTTATACCCATTTCCCGAAATCCGAAGCATCGCACCGAGTAAATAGGCGCATAAAGTTGCTTCAGATTACAGAGGGTCTTTTTCCTTTATACACTCCTATCCTGGGCCCTCTACTTCTGCTCAACACCCACATCTTTTTTTTTTACCCCCCCCCCTTTCACATACGCACTCAACTTATATTGTTTATACCACTACGTTTCAAGTCCACGACTGAAACCTCAAAAGAATTTTAAAAAACATGCATTTGTTTTTTACTGTGCATAAAAAATACAAAAATAAAACATAGAAAAGAAGGAATGACAAACTGGCACACCATATTACGGAAAAAAAAATTGGAGGAAGTGGCCGCGTTCAATAACCAATAATGGGATTCCGAATTTTCAGACACTTGAAACGCTGGCCGCACGTGCAGTGGCTTATCGAACCAAAATAAAAAAAAAGAAGACGAAGAAGAAGAAGAAGCATGCAACGGGACAAAAATCGAACACAAGAAAAAGAAAAATTCTAAAAAAAATAAAAATAAAAAATCACGTCCAAAAAAAAGTCCCTTCTTAAACCGTCCTACGAAGTACAGACAGTGGACATTCCACGTTCGCTATACCAAGTGAAACGCTTCCCCACGATGCAACTAAGTATACATCGCAGCAACACCACGGACACAGTGAAGAACGAAAGCTATAGCAACAGCAGTGGGGGAGAAAATCGCTATTGACCAATACCCCTTATATATTTTTACTCTCTTTACACCCCCCCCTACACCCCCCTCTCTCTTCCTGTGAAGAACAAGAAAGAAACCATCTTTTTTTTTCCACCACCACAACGTGAGGTGGATCCCTCTTATTCCTCCTATATAACGCGCATAGTATATATATTCCCTCCCCAGTATAACCCCCACCCCCTCGAAAGAGCGCGTGCAGCAGCACACACACGTGTGATGTGAACCAATGAAAATTCGCGCCTCGTTTCCTAGGCGACAGAAGGTGTGAAACGCTTTCCCATTCAGTGCCAATTGAACCGTCCACTCTCTCGTCTCCTTTTTTTCTCACTTCACAACCCACCCATCTTTCACCTACCCCTAAGTTTCACTTTTTTTCTTCTTCTCCCCCTTCAAAGGCCCCTAACATACCCCCTCCCCTTTCCTTAACTTTTACATCACATGCTGCCAAACTGACCGACCGAAAGCCCCCCTGATTTTCTCGCTGTCACAAGAATCACAGATGAGAACTTGATAAAAGAATCTGGAATATTCTTTTTTTAGTCCACTTCACACATCTTTTTTTTATACCCTATCTAAAAGTTATTCACAACTATAAAAAATGGTATAAACTATTTTTTGTACAATAGAATAAGTTTGTTTTTATTTTTGGTATACTTTAGAATTTAATTTCCTAAACTAAAAATAAATGTACTGAAAAGTAGTCACGTCAGACTAGTGATGTACTAAAATTTCAGTACACAACTTATAAATTACTGTATACGTCATTACATGACACCAAACTTAATCAAGTTGGGGACAGACTAATTTTTAATAACAAAAATTTAACGTACGCTACGTTTAACGCAAATTCCACCAATTTTCCATACTTACAGTATATATACAAATTTTTATATTCTATATAATATACAGAAATCCATGTGGATTGTATAAAGCTATAGAAATTTCGAACCCCACTTAAGAAATTTTCCCACATCATAAATTCGTTATTCGGTGAACATCTTTACCTATTTCACACGGTATTAATAAACAAAATAAAACAGCGAAACCAAACTAGTTATAAATCTAATAACGACTTGGCTGAATTGTTCATAATAAAAAAAAACCGACTACAAATCATTTCGAACATTAAAGAACAATCTATGATCTCATTCGTATTCTTTTATGTGTAATGCCTTATGATTTTTTTCACCAACAACTGTTCTCACCAACAACAGTTTTTGTTGTTGTGTCCCTATAACTTTTTAATATAAGGGGTACATAAAAAAATTTCAACCGTTATAGAAGAAAGCGATTAACGTGAGACTGAAATTTCGATCATCATCACCACCATTGAACCCTTTCATCTCCCATAAGCGTCCACATTAAACAAAAAAAAGAAACCCCCACCCCCCAAAAAAAACAATGAATCAGCTGGTGCACATGCTGAATTCGGCGGATGGGGGATTGAAAATGAGGGGTAAAAAGGGTAAAAAAAATTAGATGAACCAAAATAAAAAAACAAAACCCGTAAACTAAAGAAGCAGAAAAAAACATCCCTCACCCCCACAAACAGTACACACCGTTACAACAGAAGCAGTCAGTTCGAATGCACTTGGGCGACGAAGACAAGAAACACACACACACAACTAGACGAGTGTGTGTGTTTTGTGTGCGCGAAGGGAGGAGGGAAAAAAACAAAACAGACGAAGAGGACGAAAAAAAATCGAGGGCGACAGTTTTAATTTGAATCAATGCTGGTTCCATAGAGACCCCAGCACGGGTGGCTGTTGGCACGAGCGAATTGTCGTCGACGTAGACGATCGGGTTGTTTTTTCACCACCATCCATTTTCTTTTCCCTCTCTCTCTCTCTCTCCACACACACACTCTAGTCACTCGTGTGTTTTTTTCTTCTTCTTCTCCCTTTGCTCGCGTCGCCTCGTTGGAAAAAAGTAATTAGAATAACGACAGTCGCAAAGGGTTTTGTTGTCTGGAAACGTTCCGAAAGCGGCGTCTTCGCCAAGCAACAACAAAGGCGCCAAGGATGTTGCAAAACGTAATCCGATGCAGTAAAAACACACACTTTGGCGCCGATAGAAAACTACCTACTTTTCTCTCTTTTACCCCACACATTTTTCTTATACACACACACACACACACACACACATTACGCGTCGCTGAGGTTGTTTTTTTTATTATTATTATTTTATTTTATTTTATATAAATTTTTTCTGTTTGGTTTTATACTTTTTTCTGTGGTGTACGTTGGTTTTTTATTTTACACTTTTTTTAACTCCTTATATGTATCTATTTTGAAGACTTTTTTTCTTATAACCCTCTGTCTCTCTCCACGTAGTTTTTTTCTTAACCCTTCTCTTTCTTCGTCTCTTTTAGTCGTACACCTATCGCACGTGCGTAGAACGTGTTTGCACGCCTGCAAAATACGATATCCCTTCTTTTGAAAGAGGGGGGGAGGGGGTGAAAGCGACTACTCTTCGCGATTAACTTGAAATTTTTTATTTTAAAATAATGCACTATAAATATTATAAAACGTATATTTTTCTCTAGTGATTAGTTTAAGTATTCGAAATATCCACCAAATTTACAATTTGGCTCCACCGAACTGGTACGTCTGCAAGAGCGTTAAAACAGATGCAGTGTACTGTACTTTATACCTACATACATAATATACACATATTACAATGTAAATATATATATTTGTATATACCAGTAAATATAGTAATACTGTATAAAAACTAGTGTGAAATTACTAGTGTGTAGTGTGTGAAATTTGTTATAGTATTACGTACCGGTAGTTGAAATGTAAAATCTGCTAAAATATACACATCACCTAATTAACGTTGTCTATCTCTGACTGCACTGAATTAGGCTGCACGTGATGTAAAAAAAACTGTAACATGTAAAAAATTTTACAATAAACGATCTACGTACGGTATATAACGTTCCGTGGTAAAGCACTGGCTGTGTAGTGCAGCCTCAACGATCAACCAATGTCGCGCGAAGCAACATGAGTCTGAACAAGTGGTTTAAACGATAAACGTATGTTGCCGAGCAAGATTAGCGAGTCGAGTTAATTATTATCAATGTGTACAATTTAAAAATGAATCGAAGAAGAGCCTCGTGTAAAAAGATACTATGTAACATTTTTGCAATTTCGAAAAAGATACGTTTAAAGATCTAAGCTAGCATTGCTGTCTATGGAGCTACTTCACGCTGCTTCTTGCATTAATAGTTTGACACATTTTGTGCTCAAACTTATGCGCTCAGAAGGTAGAATTGCACCTAACGCAGTCGAAAATGCTTCTCGGTCATTTTTGCCAAAGCATTTAGTAGCCTACCTATACTATGACTTATTTTCACATCAAACATTTTTATTTAATATTTCTGCCAATAGTTTTGCTTTACTTCTCAACTACTTCACCGCAAATAATCTGCAATACTTTAATTCTAATAATTACGAAACAATTTGATGATTCCCACTTTTTATACACAAAATGATTCCAAGGTATCACCATCCATTCTACTACAAGTAAACCATTTACTGTATAGATGTGTATATATATACATATAAAATTGGATAAAAAAAAATTAGCCACAAAAAAAGTTGGCCACAAAAATGAAAATAAAAATGGGGGTTTTGTTGTCGGGAGTGTGTAAATGTTTACTTCCAATCTCGCACCTTTTTTTCATCCCCTACTGCTTTTTCATTCTCCTTTCTCACCTTTGTCGGAAACGGAGGATGAATACATTTCAGCGTCACTTTGTCGTGTGTCTATGTATGTGTGTATGTATGTATATATACACACACACACACACTCTCCCCCACCTTTTTTCCCTAGCAGTTTCGTCATCCTAGTTTTTTTTTTCTCTTTACCCCCCACACCCGCTAATCCGGAGTTTTTTGCCCCGCTGGGACAGAAAAGGCAACCAAAACAAGAGCACGAGCCCATAAATCTAACACGAGTGAAACAAAAGATTTTTCGCCGCCTCAAGCTGTCACTGCGTTGTCTGCGCATGCGCATTCAAAGCGATGGCATTGCGTCACAACTCACCTAACGCCATTAAACGCTTCGCGAGTAGCAATAGTAGTAAGTAGTAGTAATAGTCGTACTACTACTACTACTACTAAAAGTAATAGTAGTCATAGTGGTGCTACCGACAGCGAGCTCCGAATAATCGGTGCTGAAAGGGTTGATCGACTCATTCAACCAGCAGTGACAGATTTAAGCTTCAAATTAAGAAAAAGTCCCCCTCCAAAAAAATGGAGAAGGAAATAAAAAAAGGACTGGATTCCTTGTTCCTTGCTTTTTTCTTGTCTTGTCTGAGGCTATTAAATTTTTTTGTTTTTGTGTGTAAAGTACTTGATAGTTTCACCTTTTAAAAAGCTATTACACGCACCTAGAGTGAAACACTCCACGAATCGTTCTTCGTATTAAAAAGTGATTTGCGAGATAATTAAAAAACCTAATATACGAATGAATAGCTATTACATTGTATCCAAATACAATAAAAAAATTTTAAAATGACTCTTTTTACTGTATCAAAGAAAACACCTTATTAATACCTAGTACATATATTGGTAGAAAGTGGTACTTTAACGTTAGTCGCCCCATCTCGCTTGTGACGCTACTTGCTTGTACTTTGAATCGCTTGGTATTCAAGTTTGGGTCAGTTAAACAACAATAAATGTAATGTATGATTGATGATGACTATTTGTTTGTTCAATTAACCTAACCTGGCCCCCAAAACCCATAATCCAATTACTTGGGTGTACTTGCCCACAATTTTTAATTTTCACTTAGGATTCGCATTAGATAATTGGTATGAAAGTAATTCAATATTTTTATTTTGTGATATTTCTTCAATACGTTATTTCATGATTTTAACAAAGCTCTCTTCCAACACACGAATAGTATTTGATTTCATTTTATTTGATCCGAGGAATTGTTAAATGAAAAATAAATAAATATAAAAACATTAAGTCAATTTTTTCATATCAAATAAAAATAACTAACAGACACCGAGCCACATACTATACATATCAGTTATACATATATGTATAACTGATATGTCCTGCTTAAAAATTGATTATCCCGTGAAATACGCCTCCACTGTACACCACGAACTTCACTGTATTTATCTACAACAAGAGTTGTATTGTGGTATGGTGTACCTACAGGTACCGTATATAATTCCAACCTATTTTCAAATAAATGTGTTAAAAAACATTCAATTTAAACGTGAACTATACAACACTAAAACCTCATGTTAATTTTTTGTCGAAAGTACCAATCCAAAAATAAATTTCTAAAACTGTAGCCAAAAGTCGAAGCTCGGTCCACGAGTATTAGTACGAAATGAGACTACACTATAAGAAGCAGAAAAAAACTAAATATACAGTATATCTAAAAAAAAAGCGCAGTTAAAAGAAACAAAACATCATATAGCAGTGTTGTCATTTTTGTCTTTGCTGACGTTGGCGATGTTTCTGCGTTTTCTTATCTCGCCTCCGGATGTCAACTAACGACGTTGTTTACCAACCAGCCAGAGCATGCGTAGCAAAGACGCCTTCTTCTTCGTTGTCTTGGCCAATCACGGATCGAGAAAAACATATACCCCCACCCTTTCTTAAAGACCACACATACACACACACAACGAGAGAGTGAAACGCACGTCTTAAAGATGGACTCAAAATATTAAAAACAGATACATAATAAAAATTATCAAGAAACGTGTCTAAAAGTAAATTTTACTTATCTCCCACGGGGGATAATTAAGTAACGGTGTTTGTCCTAATTTTAATTACCAAACAAACTTTATAAAAAATATATTAAAAACCTTAATGTTGGTTGGTAATAATGCAAATTATGCGTTTTGAACGAGGGCGAGATGAAGTTAAAAAAGCAAAACAAGGGGAGAAATAAACATGTTTAAAAAAAATCCTCATTCTCAGCTAATCCCCCACAAAACCGTAGTACAAGCCAAAAACGAGCCTTTTTTTTGTTAAGAAAACAGGAATGAGAGGGTACTAAAAAGGCAAGGAAAAAATACAGGAGCAAATCGGGAGCTTTTGGTGTCGTTAATTGTAAACGGCCATTATTTTCCCTTAATGAAAGTGGAGGGAAATGAGTGTTGGAGCGGAAAGTTGGTGAAAATGTTTTCCCGCTTTTTTAAAAAAGCTTTGGATTAACCCACCCTCGATCATCCTAAGCGATGAGGATTAAAATAATTAACTTGGTTCGTTTTGTGTAAGGGGGAAGCAACTGGCAAATTTTCACCTAATCAATCTACCACCTTTGCGTGTCGTCACCATCGTCGTCTTCTTTTTTTCGACTTTCGTTCCCACTACCCCCACCCCCACATTTTCTTAAAAAACACTCCTCCCAATGTTGACATTTTTTTGTGAGGGTAAAAAAGAAAAAGAATATCCAGCCAAAACATCTGTCAAGTTATATCTCTCAATCAGCTCCTTCCACGAGTCGCGTTAATCAGAAACCGAACAGATTAGGTTAGTTGTTTTTCACTATATTGCACGTTTAACTGATCTAAAATAAAAAAGATAAAACAGCATCGTGTTAAATTATATAAAATAATAGTTCTTGATATTGGAATAATATTTGTATTAGTGGGTTTATGAGAGATAATTAGAGTTGAATGAAATACAGAGTATTTCACCATAAGATTGACATCATTTCCTGATTTCTTGAGTGGCAATGTTGGAATCTCACGGTGGATCCTTACACTTCAAGTATTCAATCGCAAATACTAATCTAAGTCTTTAAACCGCAACTATGGAATTTAGTTGAATAAGAATTGAAATGAGACACTGGAAGTAATGCCAAAAAAAATTTGCTTTTCAAAAATAAGAAACGCGTGCACTTAGTTGGTAATTACCTCATTATTAGTAAACACTGATCATGAAACTATTGTAGGCCTAAGTAATTAATTAATTAGTTTACAAGAGCAATTTGACTGTTAAATGAGACACGCTACTTACAAGTGTTTATTCTAAGAATACTAAACATGATGCAAAATGTTTGCTGTTTGGAATTACTTGTAAAATTTAACGAGATTGAAATTCATTTTTTCCGAATTCAGAAATATGAAAATTTCAAATTGTACTCGAGCTTTTGTGAAAATATAAAATTTGAAGCAACCTATCCAACACACATAAAAGTAGGTTGTGTGAAATATCAAAACATCATGAACAAAATAAAATTGAAAATTAAAAAAAAAAAGCAAGTTTCCCAACTTTTTCAATATATACAACATTATAAGCCTCCAAAAAAAAACTACAAAAATTACACAAATTTTCACACTTCGACAATTACGGTTGTTGCAATTGCAAAACGACTTGGTTGAATTCGTGGCATTCAAATCCACATCAGCAGGAAAATTAATCATACATTCCAAAAAAAAAAAAATAATAAAACGAACACACTCTTCCCAAAAATTTCAACCATCATCGATTCTCTTCCTTCAAAATAATACCAAACCCAAAAAAAAAATAAAATAATAATAAATAAAAAAATTGAAGAAATAACTGCCAACGATTTTCCTACCAATACAAAATAAAACCGTTACTTTTCTTCTTCTTCTTCTTGTATCAGAAAAAAACCCTCATCTTTTCAGGTTTTCCCTACAACCAACCACCCACTGTGTAAAATGGCAAGCAACTACTACAAAGTCGTTTTTCTCTTCCCTTTTTCGTCCCCCGGGTTCAGTTCTCGGAGAGAGAGTTTTGTTCTTATTTATACCACATCCTTAGGTAAACGCCATCAAATGACGCCAAATGCGGCGTCAGCAAAATCTGCATGGTGGTGGTGGTGGTGGTGGTGGTGTGCCTTCGAATTCGCCTTCATCTCGTTGTGTTTTCTATTTTTTTTCCGTTTTATTTTTTTCTCCTTTTCCTTCATCCAAACCCTCAGTTTTTACTCAACGCACAGGCTTAGGGAGGTAAGTAATGTACGCGCGTTTCCGGTGCGTTTCCTGTATGTTGAAAGTTCTGTGACGTTTGTATTATTTTTTTTTTGTCTTTTCTCTAACTACTTTCTCTAGAGAGAGAATGTCGTGTGTATGTTTGGTCATGTTTCAATATTTATCTTGGTGCACGACGAATTCATCAACTTCATTTTACGACGACTACCTCTCTCTCCTTTTCGAATCGAGAAAACGAAAATTACAAAAAAACACGAAAAGTACCATTTTTTTTTCTTCTTTTAACAATAATAATAACAATAATAATATGAAATATTTAAAATACAAAATTTGATTTTGGATTTTTTGAAATAAAAAATTTGTTTGATTTTTGATAATGTGAAAGTTGATTGTTTCCTTCGTTGTAGGTATTTCGTAAAAAAAAAAATATTTTAAAAAAATTCGTAAATATTAAGATTAATTTTTTAACCATTTTTATAGACAATAAGACTGATCAAAATTAAACTGGATTTACGTTTGACGCAGAAACGTGGATAGCTAACCTACCTACGTCAAACGAAATCCGGTTTATAGTTGATCAACCAAAACTCAAAACATTGGAAAAACAATATTCGATACTAAATAACTAATTTTTTTAATTTAATTTTTAGTAGTTTTACATTATTTATTAGCTATTTTTTAATTATTTAACAAATGGAATTCATTATCTATAAGGATAAGAAAACTGACATCTTGTACTTGGAAAACAAAATTGTGTCAAAATTCAATAAGTGCTTGTTCCAACATATTAATCTTATTGACTAGTTTTGTTGTTTTTGTTGTTATTTTCGATTGCTCTGATCGTTTTATGAATAAATATATATAAAAAGTTAAGTATAAAACTGTACATAACATAAATCTTAATTTTCTTCCCGCCACTGCCTACAATTGCGTATTGTTGATAAAAGGGAATAGCGCGAAGCCAAGGTGACAATCGTTCCATTCGGCAGCCGCAGGCCACCAAACGATTCAATACGGGAATTTTATTTTAATACATAAGCAGTAAGTACACGTATATTATTTATCTCCTATATATTTTTACTTCATGACGCGTCGGGTTTTAGCAATAACGAAGCACCAAAGTAATAGCGTAAAGTTATATAATAAATATATAGAATTATAGATGTGTATTAATTGCATATAAATGCAATTAATACACATTGTGTTTCCTATTAAAATGTACATAACCTAATAATTGTTATAATATAGTTATCACTTTACTATAATTTACAATATAAATAATTTTAATATAAAATTTATATAATACAACTCAGCTTACAGAATACATGCAAAATTACATTATAAACACAGTAGTAATGTGAATGAAATAGACAAGGTGATCTATGTATTCGACGTATGACATTTTTCTCTATTGACTTCAAGGTATTACAGAAAACTGAATGTCAAACTTGTTACACATTTATTCAACATCCAAAATATCTACATTTAAAGCCAAATAACTACAGGAATGTCTTGATTTATGCGATGTTACGACCGCAAACTTCGCACAAAACCAAAAATTCGAAACTATTTACCAAGTGGCACCTCAGCGTTTCATCTCTCGTGCATTAACCACACAAGATCGTACAATAACGAATTTGTCATGCCTTATATATAATAACGAACAACTGTTGGAATTTCTTTTTTAGCCTATCAACATAACTCGCGTAGAATCGAAGATTTTTTGTCTCTCAACTACTACTACTACTACTACTCTTCAAAATAAGAAGAAAAAATAACACATAGGGACTCATGTGTCGTATCGAAGACAAGTGGCCCATTTCAACAAAAAATGAAAGAAAAAATCGAAACGAAAAAAAATACCAATGATACCCTTCCATCAAACCCCCTTTTTTGTCACAACATACACACGCAAAAAAAAGGACACAAAAAAAGACATTTTTTTATACGTGAGTGCGATAACTTTTGAATTTTCTTTGGCTACGCTGAAGCAAACTTAAGACGACGACGACTGTGTGTGTGTTTTTTTGGTGTTGGTGCCTATATAGACAGCGTTGGATCTGCATAAGAGTGGCACAACGTCCCCCAAGAGCTATTGGCGAGAAAACAACAGCCAACGACATTGTTTTGGCAGCGATGCCTGGCGTGGGAGACAGCGATCACCGATCAGAAATGGCGGCCGACGACCATAAAACTCGTCCACCAAAGAAATGTAACGATTTTCAAACACGTTTCCTACCGCCGGCACGAGGAATTTGTCCCGAAATTTCGCCTTCGATTCCATCTCTTAAAAGGCGTTTTCACCGAGAGATGTAAGAGGGGGGGGGGGGTGAGGTATTGAAATAGGGGTAGGAAAAAAAAGGGATGTGAAGAAATTGTATAGGGAGAAAAAGAAAAGAGTAAAAGGAAAAAAGAGGTGAAAAAAAATATATATATATCTAAGTTTTGGAAGAAAAAAGTGTAATAATAAAATAAAATGAGAGAAATAAGTATCATCCCGCGACGCGCGCGTGTCTTTCTCGCTATCTCTAGAGTTTCGACCAAGTTGTAAGTTATAAGGAGACTTATGCAGTATACTGGATGCACAATATAGACACACATGTATAGTTATAGAATTTCAGTATTGGTAAGTTTCAGTATGAACTCCGTAATTTCATGAACTGCAACTATTGTATTCTGTATAGCTGATAAGTCGATGCTTGGCACGGGAACCCGATGTGGCTGTTGCTCATTTTATAGGATTTTTAACTTCTGTTAAACTAAAATTGTGAAATACCTAATCCCTAACTTAATATATATTTTAAGTATTGAGTTGATGCAAAATTAACGACCGTTATTTATTAGTGCCTTTCGAAGCATTCTTATTACGTATTTATAAAAGTGGTCGTTAATTTTGCATCGACCCAATAGTTAGCCTATTTCACTTTTATTATAAAAAAACAAAAAACCACTCAATTCGTTCAATAAAAAAAAACAACATTTACCCTTAAAAAAATGTTCATGTTAAATAAACTATTTAAACAACAAAATAGAAAAAATCTGGAGACGGGAAAATGGAAAACAACCACGTTTCTGGCTCGTTTTAACGTCAACGAAAACGGACGTTAATGCAGCGTGTACACGAAGCAGCAACCTGAACAAAGGTTAAAAAGAAAAAACGCAAGTGAAACTACAGGACTTTCCATCGTCTTTCGTACAATCTTCGAACAAGATTACACGTAATTTGTTTTGAAGAACACGTATCGCTTGCCTCTGCAAAACGGCACTCGCACCTGCCCCGTAGTCCCCACTTATTTTTGCAACCGAAAACAAATGGGGACTTTAAAACAAAGGGGCTCGAGTCAAAGTTGAACCCCTTGCCAACTACTACTAGAAGAAGAAGAAGAACAAGAATCATCAGCTTTGCTGTGTCAAGTTTTAAGAAGAAGAAGAAGAAAAAGGAAAACGCTGGGTAGTGTAAATTGCATAATTCGTTCATCTCTTAGTTCCGTGAAATAGTTTTTAAGATACAAGTGAAATTTTTTTATGATATTTTAAAATACGCTATAAAAATCTCCGGAAAAAACCGGAATGTATATAAAAAAAGAAAAAATAAATTTAAGTATAATCTTCTCAGTTCATGATGCTATACTAAAAACAACGAAAAATAGAGTTGGTTACAAAATGTTTTTTGGCAAAAATTTTTGGTGGAATCAAAAAACATTTGACTTTGTATGAAAAATAAAACTAAATAGCACACCAATAGTGGATGGATACAAGTAATTCGTTCCAAAATTGAAACGCAATATACAAATTAAATGGAACAGTACAGATTGACGAAAAAATTGTCCAACAACTATACTTGAACGTCTTGAATAAAATAAATAAAATAATAAAAAATACAACAGTTACTTCATTCACCACTATTTTGATACTCTTTATATTAGCTTCATTTGTGAGATGATGAGAACGGGAGTGAGCGAACTGAAAATTGGAACATAAATTGCCATTTACAGTCGTTTACGAAAATATACTGTATCATCCAATGTACCAAAAAACAGGCATAAAACGGAAACCGCATCAATAAAAAATTGCATAAGTTTAATGTAAAAACAATCGCATCTATAAATGAATAACTCGAAAATGACAGAAATAAAAACTTGAATTACTCATAACTTGCATTAATCAAATATCGAATCACTCAACGATCACATAAATTTAAATTCGGATAACATCTATTTACGTTGTCATATCTGAGTTCGTTATGGACCCGGAAATTAAAATAAACAATAATAATAAATCTGAATTTGTACTAGTCAAATTCGCGTAAACCGAAACATGCAGAACTCAAAAATAGATTTTTTGCATTATGTAGGTACAGTATATCTGCATGTATATGACAGTGTATAAAGAGTATAAAAGTATTTTTTTAATTTTAATGTAAGCCTATTAAGTTTTAAGTTATACGTATAACGCGAGAATCGATCAAAAAGTTTCCGGAAAATTAAAATAAATAAGTAATTATTTCTTTCCAGGAACTATTTGATCCACCCAGTGGTAAAACATAATTTCAGTGAAAACTATAATTTATAGTTTAGTAAGTACAGTAGGCCTATACTATAAAATAGTAAACACGTACAATGTGATCTATAGATCAGCAAGAAATTTACTATGATACAGGGTGATTCAGCATAATTATTCCTAACATCTAAACGTGATAGAGGACATGTAACGAAACATTTTTCAAACTACAGTCCGGAAATACTACCATAACAAGATACAACAAAATGACGGAAATGGAAATGCCATCAATGTGCAATTATTTTCAAAAGGTACAATATTGCTATCGGAACAATGTATTACCGTATGTCACAAAAATTCAGTAATTTCGTTGTATCCCGTCACGGATACAACTATAGTGTATTAAAAAATATTTCATTACATGCATTCTATCACCCCTGAAAATTAGGAACAGTAAATTCTGAATCCGCTTGTATACACATTTCATACATTGTGTATATTTTTAATAGTAATATAGAATATCAGTTCTGTGCAATTCGATAGTGGGAAAAAACGGTAACGAAAATACCATAAATTACGGATCTATTTCGAAAAGAAATAAATAAACAAATATAAAATAAAAAATTAATGGGACCTCTCAAAAAAGTCAAATAAGAAGAAATATTCTCCTTTTCCTGATTCTTAATTTCGAAGTCGTTGGTTTACTTCAATTTTTTTTTCTCTACACTTTCAAAAAGTAAACAATATATAAATGTCGCCAAAGCAAAACGCGACGACGGCTTTTTATCATTTATTTTTTTTCCGCCTTTCGAAATGCTTTTTTTTCTTTTATATATATATACATTTTATACATATATATTTATACATATTTATATACATGAAAAAAATCCCATCCCTCGACCGATGAATTTCGAAAAAGCGCCTCCTGCATTTATCTAAACAAAACACAAGAAGCAAATCATCATTACCATCACCATTCCAACCATCATCTAAACCCCCTTTTTTTTTGTCCTCCCTTAAAAATATATGTAGACTACCAAAAAAAATCAGGGAAAATGCATTTATATATATAAAGAATAAATAATAAAAAAAAATAACGTGGAATGAAAATGCAGAAAATAACAAACCGAAAAGTCGCTTTGGGACGATTATTGAGAAACGACGCCATTTCCGATACGTTATGATACATACAATTTCACGTGAAAAAGAATTTTATATATATAGATACTTATATATATCTATATTAATATTGTGAAAAGAGGAATGCATTTCCTCTCGTAATATTTACTTTGCATTGTAAATATATATCCAAGCTTTTCCAAACGATTAATCCGTCCGAGGATGATAACCTAGTCAAAGATCGGAAAATCTAGTTAAACAAATAAATAAACAAACCCCCTTAACGTCCCGAATGTAAAATTGTTCCGATACATAAACTATCGCAAATCAGTTTAACTAAATTGCTAACACGTCATTTGGGTTGGAAATGTCAACTTTGCCTAGTTGATTATATTATAACAACTCCATACAATATCGATCACACACTTTCACATCTGTTTGTTCACTATAAGCTTAACACAACATAAACCTTCGAAAATACGTTACTGTACGAAATTAGATTGGCAGACGATCAAAGTTCAACATTAAACCGGATTTTCTTTTACTAACACCAGTTCAACAAAATCCGGATCAAATTCGAACAACCGGTATATTTAAAAAATACTATATTTTTCACGATTTAACATACAGTGAACATCATTAAACATATAGTGATTGTTATTAAACTTATTTTTTTGCATATAAAATAAATTCAACTATAAACCGTAATTTTTGTACTAACCCTAAGTTAAATAAATTCGGTTCAATATTGAACACATTTCTCGTATTTCAAAATGAAAATAAAAATTTACCTTTTTTATTTGTAATCACATAGCAAATTTAATTCTACATTCACAAATTATGAAGACATAGGTCATCATTATTGAAATCGTTATACAAACTTGAAATAATTTCAAGTTTAAACCGAATTTTCTGTGCAAACACTTAGTTGGAAAAATCCGGTTCTAATTTGAACACAATATTTTCCACACAAAAAATAATTAAAATTATTTTACCAATTACTTTCTAATTATAAATTTATAAATAATTAAATAAAAAATACAACCAAATACTATACTTGAAAGTACAGGATAAATGCCGGACTTTTTGTATTGACGTCAGGTTAAAAAATATCCGGTTTAAATTTGAACATAATATTTAAAAACAAAAATCACGATTTTTTTACAATCATTATTATGTATCAAATCCTGAATTTATAGATAAATAAAAAATAAAAAAACAAACAAACAAACAAACAAAAAAAATTAAATCCTTGAAAGTAGTAGGTAGGTAAATGGAGCAAATAAAAGCTTTTAGGTCTGCGCATTGAATCCTTATCAATATCTGAATTTACAAGTGAAAAAAAACAAAAAAACCTGAAACTTATTACGAAGCAGATCTCAACGCGAAGCTCTCATTGAGATGGAAAAATCCAAGGAAAACAATCGATAATTATCGACTACCCCCACGACCAATTTAAAAAAATAGAACCTTCAACAGACGAAGAAGAAAAATGAATAGATAAAGAAGTCAACATCCTGCGAGTTTTTTTCTATTAGCTACACTTCATTCTAGTTGGGACAATTGCAAATGACAACACAATACGAATGCCATCTTAAAAAGACACTCACAAAAATAAATAAAACAAAATGTTCCATGGATACATTTTACTATAACTAGTAAACAAAACATTATTAAAACATCCGTGACTATATATAACACGTATATAAAGTATAGAACAAAGAATTAGATTTTTGTGTCGTGTATAGGTTACATACCTCTAACACGATTGTAATCAATAGTCATCTTGCATAGATTTTTTCCAACCGTTAATTAAAGTCGACAACCGTATCTAAGTGCTAAAGAAATGACAAAGTGCAAAGAAAATTGTGGTTTTTATTTTTGAAGCAAAAAACAAAATAACTAGACTCTTGTAAAGCCAACTCACTGAGGTTTTTTGTTATATGGCAAGCATACAATACGATGTATACTTTCATATAACGTCCCTAAACTTTGCTTAAAGCCTGGTAACATTTTGTCGTTAGTCCGGCATGAAGAGATCAGTTTGACAGAAAAGACTACTACTCATTTAGTTCAAACTTGCCGTCCACACCACACGTACCCTACCGTTTTGTCTGTGCAGTCTGGCAGAACTGACGACAAAAGGTGACGTGTAAACTAGGCTTTAAACACTTGTATACAACAGTGGTACGGTATGGTACATTGTATATAATACATTTTGTTCCGAAATATCGTTAATTGATCACATCGTAAACGATATGGTTTATTTTATATACTAGTGATTGGTACTTGTAAATGAAGTACACGTCTTATAAGTTGAACAGGAAGCTCCTGTACTTAGTCTTATAGAGTGGTGCTTCGTTTAACCATGTTAATGGGCTCCATAAAAATGTCGTTAATTGTTGAAATCATCGTTAATCGAATATGGGAATGACACGTTTTAAAGACTTAATTCGTTCCAAGATCGTTAACAGAAATATTGTTAATCGATGCCAACGTAAACGATACCATAGATGCCTTTGGAGTATCGTCATCGGTACTCGATACAGTTTACTCAATAAACAATTATAGTTGATACATCGTACTACATTTCATTGACCTATTATAGTATATTTACAGTAGTATTTTCGATGTGACACTATGATAAAACAGTAAAATATTCCATACAATAGTATGCTCAATAATGTAGCGCACTACTTGACCCAGTATTTTTGATATAATAGTTACGTGTACTGTAACAATTATATGATTTTCAAGTACATTACAAATCTTAATTGAATACTACATTACAATCCACAAATATTAAGTTGTAAATGTAATCAAATCGTATAATGTTCATATAATTATGAAGTAAAAATTACTTTAAAATACTCAGCACGTCAAAAATGTTAATTTACAGTGGAATCCGGTTATTATAATCACACAATGTTAACAATGGCCTAATGTTATCATAATCAATCGGTCCCAAAAAAAACTGATTAATGTAGTTCTCATCCACTGTTAAATTTAATGAACCTGTTATTGTTATCAAAAAGCACTTGTTCCAAAGTGATCCTAATAACCGCCTTCCACTGTATTATACAAAATAATTCAAACACGTCGTACATTTGACATCGAAATTAATACACAAAATGAATCGATTTAAGTCCGATTTATTCAAATCAGAATTTCACTATATTTAAAAAACTACACTTCTTTCAAACTATGTAAAATAAATACAACGTCGTCGTTTTTAAACAACACTAGTTTTAAGTAATTTTAATTTTAAACCATTTTCTTGCAATAATTAAAAATCTTTAAAAACACTAACCAATAATTCATACTAACCTTATGTAGTAGTGTTTTAAACTATATTCTGACAATTTTTAAAATCTTGAAACATTAACAAGAAAAATTGTAAACTTTTAACTTTTCACACCCTTGCCACCTTATGGTGATGGTGTGGGAAGAGGATCGGCGACAGTGGTTTTTCTTTTTCACACTATGAAATGACGCAGCACTTTCTCCCTCTGGAGCTTTCACTCTCATTTTTTTTCTCCCTCTCATTGACATCCCTCTCTCTCTCTCTTTCCCCCTCCCTAACCACCCACCTGCCCGTCTGTCTGTCTCGCACGAGCAGTTGTCCCACTGACCAGCAGGAAGCTAACCACGACATCCATTCAATCGGTCTCCAAATGAAGTCACACATCCAACCCCATTTTATATTGTCCAATTCTCAAGTTCACTCGATTTAAGTATATAAGCCTAAGTGATTTTTTCGATACGATATTGTACTCATTCCTAAGGAGAGGGAGAGGGACATCATCTTTATAGTCCTATGCGTTTATGATTATTTTTCAACTTTGGAATACGGAGTTCATCATGAAATAGGCCTATTTGGACATACTTGACATCTATTTTGAATTGTTTAATTATTATTGACAAAAATTATACAATGAAATCTGTTTAATGTAATCACTGTGGGACGTGTTTTTTGATAACTATACCTGGCTGATAATGATAACACCATGATAATAATAACCGGATTCCACTGTATAACATGATTTTCGTATGATTTTGTTTCTAAAGCAAGGTCCATATGAACTATTTGACTGATTACATGAATCACAGTTTAGAATTTAACTAAGGTGGTTAAATTGATTCAATATTTCGGTGTTAATGGAATTAGAGAAAAAAAAATTAACTGGAAATCGATTAATTACCATTTAAAAGCACCCAACACGACAAATGGATACAGTTCAAAACTCAATTTGAATCGACTTTCATCGATTGTCCCTCATGTTGGTTGAAAATAAAATGGACTACTCCAGTCAAATAAACTAGTCCCTAATTGTAATTAATAAGAATATAACAATATCATTTCCTTATAAAATTTATTATAAATTCAATAAATGATAGAAAAGTTCAAAATCATTTTAGTTCAGTATTAAAATTGAAAAATCAAATTTATCAATGAAAATAATATATTAGTACAGTATGGTATATGGTTTGAATAAACGTAATTATTGAATCCCACGATTTTTTGTTTTATTTTACCATAAAACTATTTATAATTCACTTTCAAATGCACCAATAATTTTGAAAATATTTAATATCTATCATTATTAGTGTTTGCATTATTAGTATCATTTTTAATTATCATCATTATGATTAGTATAAATACATACATTGATAAATGAATATACAGTACTCGATGAAAATTTTATTTAATTTGTTTCATCTAAAATTTAAAAAGAACCAGGTGTACAAGGGTGTCAAGTTTCATTTATGTCAAAAATAGCCATTTTAAATGTTAAGTGTAATTCTATTTTGTTGAGCACCAACAAAATGTGCAACGCTATAAGTGTCAAGTAGCCCATAGACAGTTCAGATCTTTAAACACGGTACCTCGTAGACAGTTCAGCCCCTTCAATTATAAACCACAACCTTCTTATTTCATTGCACTAAAACCACCAAATTACACAAAAAAAAAAAAACGATTCGTTTCGATAAATTCGATCTTTTCACCATCATCCTCACTAATAGAACGATATATAAAAACTCACTTCCGGGATAACGTAAGAAAAAAAATCAAGGGGGTCAGCAATGACTTCCCACAACCCCTTCATTTCACGTGCCGTAGATTCAAACAAATACATATCTATAAACAAAAAACAGCGATATAGCTCAACCTTTTCAATAAAAAATTTAAATTTTAAAAAATGTATATTTGAACACGTACATTTCAATACATCTATTTCAACACTAATTGACGAGTTTCAACTACGTCTACGTTATAAATAAATAAATATAATTGACATTTTTCCAAAAATATATATATAAAATAAACATAAATGTTTTTTTTTACATACTCGAGTGGTAGGACGTCCTAGAGCGGTAACAGGCCGACGCGTGGCGGTGAATGGGACGCGGATTGGCGGCACAAGGTCCGACGCTGTCGACGGTGAAACATCGTCGTCGTCGGTGGGACCTTACCAACAACGTCGTACTGCTCTCTCCGAATCGTCATCGAACCAACTTGTTTGTCGTTTCATGTGTATATATTGACATACACAAATAGATAGAAAATATTTTCGGAAATAGGCGTCGATCAGTCTTTTTTTTTCCACCAACACAAGAACGCGCGCACACGGTTTAAAAAAACAACACTCTGCTCCTTCCGACGATGACGACGACGATGTTGTTGTTGTTGTTTGTTGTTGTTGTTTGTTTTGTTAAGTCCCGGCGAGCGAAACAAGAGTGGGGATTTTGAGAGCTTGTTGTCGGGTCGGTCGCCTCTCGCTGCTGAGAGGCACGAGAGCGAGAGCGCAATCACAGAGACGTACGTAGCAGAAGGAGGCGGAGGCGGCGGACGTTTTTCTTTTTCTTTTTTCTTTATTATTTATTTAGTTGCTGAAACTGCCACCAGAGGACGCCAGCGTCGCGTCCCTCAACTATACCATGGTGCCACCAAAACACACATGTGAAGAATAGAAAAAAATGAGGGAGAAATGTCTACATAGCGAAACAGTGCGTTGACTCGTACGTATAGCAGAAATTTCAGTGCAATTGCGTTTTAGTTGTAAGAAAACGAGTTATACCTATACCGTGCTCTTTTTCAGGCTATACTTTAACTTTAAATAACGATATTTATTTTTATCGGTTTTTATCGATATCTGTACCAATGTTGATTTTGCGTACCACCTAACAGTTTTTTTTAAAAAAAAAAAAAGCATTGCATAGTAATATGTTTGTAGAAACGCCCCATTCCGTGTATCGCATAAAGGTTTATCATCAGCTGACATAAGAAAAAGAATATTAAACCTTGCTACTACTGCATTGTTGATACAATTTTAAAGTAATTTATGAAAATAAGATTTACAAAAATCTTGAGAATTGTCGTGCTACAGCAAAGGATAGCTTTTAGTATTAAATAAGTTTTGCCTATAATAAGTATAAAACTAGTTGGGTGCTTAAACCAAGTTAATGAAAGGTTTTTGTGATGTATGGCAACGTTATATGAGTGTTGATTTGAATTTGTAACAGGTTTTGCCAATAATTGAGAGGAAAAAAATCTTTCCAAATGTTCGTTACCATTATGCGAGAAAAATTTGTTGTTATGCGATTGCGTTAATTGGCGACGAAAGAAATCTTCACGTATGCCAAAAAAAACTATTTTCGCTATTATTCGAAATTTTTGTGCGGTTTAGTGACGAAATTTTAAATTTCCGAATTTCAATATACAAAATTTCGCGATTTCCGGGGTTGTAAGAAATTTTGTGATTCGTATAAATCGAAGATCTCCTATAAACTATTTTAACTTGCATGAATTACACAGTAATTTTTAATTCACATTTAAATACTGTAAACGTGTTCATTGCTAAAATGGATTATTATGGATTATTTTTAATTATAAACAAATAATAGATGTAATCAATAATAATGATACCTTACAGTATCACTCTATAAAGTGTTATAAATTAAACAAAAATAGACACAGCTATAAAAATATATAATAATTTTAATAGCGTATAGCCAAATAACGACGAAGAACCAACAAGAAATTGAATTTACTTTATTTTATTTTATTTATTGATACAACATTCCAAAACGGAACAACCAAACAACAAATAAATAGAGTACTGAATACAGTTGGAGAAACAAATTGGATGACGAAAAATTATAAAATTGGATAAGTCAACTGTTGGTTGGCAATATGGAGAATGTATTTGAAAACAAGTTTTTCGAAGTGGTGGCATGTTTTATCACAGGATGGATCTGTACACGTTATTGGAATTTTTCTAATATAAATGGGTAATTGATTCCAACGCTAGAATGTATTGTAAGGATATTTATTAAAAATAGATTTGGAATCAATACTCGATTAGTATTGATTCGTTCGGGTCTTAGTAAACAAGTTAGTGCATGATATCGAAAATGAAGCTGTTATTTCGATCAACTTCGAATAATGCAAACCAACAAATTCTTTTATATATCTATAACTAAGCTTGTTAGTAACGTTAGTTTATCGAACCGATATTACGTTACGTTTAACAAACAAAAAAAAAAATTGATGTCACCAAATTTGACTTCCGGTCTCGTTAACCTGTCGTTATTACCAATTTCCTTTTTTCTCTGCTTTCATTTTTTGTATACATAAATTTTTTGCATCACTAACCTTAGTCTATATAATTTTACAATATTTTTTTCAACTCCCCCTTCCTTAAAAAAAAAATTCAAATTATTAGAGACTTTTCCTCGTGACACGGACAACACAATCATAAATCTAGATTAATACCTTCGTCCCATCACTGTCGAATGATCGAGAGAAAAAATTATGGGAAAAGAAGAAGAAAACGCATTGGGATGAAGAAGAAGATGAAGAAAAAAACAGGAGTAGAAAAAAACATGTTAAAAAATATAGCATCAAAAAAAAAAACTAAAAAGTGAGGGATAAAAAAAAAAAAGATAAAAATTAAAAAAAAAGTGAGCGAAACAACAGCCAATAGCCAGCAGAGCGCGTGGTAATTTGCATAAATGAGACGCCCAATATCGGAAAGGAAGAGCCAAGTCTATGGCGTCGACGACGAATTAACGAACGTACGATGCACCCATTAAAAAACAACAACACCAAAGAAGAAGAAAAAGAAGAAGATGGAGGACGAGGAGCAAAAAAAGGGGAAAATGGCGAAAGAAAAATAAAGCAAACCTTCCATTTGTGCAATCCTTATTTTAATTCAGAAAAAAAAAGTGAAGTAATTCACTTAAAAAAAATAATAATAAAATTACGCAAATCATCATCAGTTTTCTGGATAAAAAAAATGTAAATTAGAACGCTGAGTATATCACAAAATAACGGGATGAATTGTATTATAGAATACCGGTATGTGAAATATAGAGTACATACACTACAACGAATTTCACAACTTGCGCTTTTTTTGAAACTTTAACTGGTGGTTAGTTGACTGATTGGTTCACTAAATAACGCATTTCACGCTTCAGAAAAGTATACCCTACCAGATATTTTGTAATTATAGTTATCACTTTTGTAACTATTCACTCACCCCACCACGTATATACGTATTCTAATTCAAATTTAACCTCACTATGTGTCAATTCCTAATAAGTAAAATAACAGCCTATGAAAATTCCGGATTTTTAGGGTGCCGAATAATTGGAGAAAAACTACTAACAACTTAACCGACACTAACATTAAACAAATGCAAAACAGAAAGCTAAAAGTTTGATTTTGTGTTTCGTTCACAGTTAATCTCATAACAATGAGTATCGTGTATCGTTTAGCCTAAACCTAAAGCTTACGTGATACTTGATGTCATTGTTATGATGATTTTTCCTGTGATTAAGCACGTTTATAAACATAGTTATTACGAATTCGACTGTAAATTAATACTGTAATTTAATAAATAACAAATGAGATATCTCAGTTCACGATATAACAATGCTAACTATTCCATCAATCTGAAATAACTAATCGAAAAATTAGAAATCGTTGGTCAATCATCGAGGAAATAAACAAAAACAAAAAAAACAAACTTACGATCTGATCGGAAAAGTTACAATAATGAAATAAAAAACCCAACCGAATGGGTAATGAGTATAATTAGCGTCGCCAACATGGCGGCCATTGTAACAAAGCGATAGAACGAGTAAAAAAAAGAAACGAATGACGACTGCCATGTGCAGTAGTGCGAAGAATGGAAGAGTTAAAAGAAGAGAAAAAAAGATAAAAGAACCGAATGGCAAAAGGAAAGGGTAATGAAAATAAAAATCGATTCGTACCGTACTAGTCGTACTATACTACTACTACTACTGATAATGACGATGATAATGAAGAAAACACTGTGACATCAGATGAAAAAAAAGTCTTCCATTTTTCTTTTAAATATGGAGACAAAAATTAAATGTCAATACAAATTAGCCTAGGTTCAAATTAAATATCAAAAAATGTTTTTCTTAAATGTATCTTGGATATATGTATATAAATAAATAATTGCTTGACTACATGCTTAATAGCATACAAACAACAACAAACAGTATATTAATAACGCCCACACGTGTAGTAGTTGCATTTAAAGATTCGTTTAATGCGTGACCAACACGCAAATGCCGGTGACAAATAAATTATATAGGTTACTTGTTACAACGCCATGACCTTGTCAAGCTCACTTAATATCAAATTTATATACTGTACAATGCATATTATATGTAGGTGGGTAGGTAGGTATGTGGAGTTTAACGAAGGCACCGACTGGCTTTACAACTACTGTATGTCATTTGGCCCTCAGACTTGATTGATATTAGAAATACAGAAATGATGATGATAAACATGGAACAGGGTTTTATGATGCAGAAAAAAACGGGACAACCCCGAGAAAACCTGTCCCCGTGGTGTCAGACTCCGAACTGAATCCACACGGCACGAGTGGGAGGACGCTCTGACCACCAAATATATGTATACTGTGCATGTATATACAGTACGTTATTTTTCAATAAAAGTACTTTTTAAGCATACTCCTTATTATATACTGTCGAATACAGATGTACTATATACACTATGTACCTACATACATCATGAAACATAATCCATTTTTGATTTCTGCATAATTAAAATCTATGCAATCTTTGAGCAATTCGATGTTTCGAGTCGGTGTTTTGAGTAATTCCATTTTTGGTTAATGCACGTTTCGATTTATGCGAATTTTGATTGATGAGAATTTAAATTTTATGCGATCGTTGAATAATTCGATATTTGAATTATGCGAGTTTTGAGTACTGTAATTATATTTTCGAATTTCTGAATTTGTCCATTTATTTATTTATAAATGCAATTTTTTTTTTACATTTGCAGTTACTTATTTGAAGACGAACAACTTATGCGGTTCTAATTTTATGCGGTTTTTTTGGTACAGTGGGCTATAATAGACGTTCAATTCCCATCACAAACTCACTCCCTCACAAATGAAGCTAATATAAAAATTATAAAAAGTTTAGGTGGTATGCATCGATAATCGAATATCATAAAATATCTGTAAATATCGATACAATGTAAAATTGAAGTATACGAGTATATTACCCTCGAATCTCCTGAATAAAATTGACTATGATAATTAAATTTTAGCATCATTTCACACTTCAACTAGGTATTTCACGAAATAACTGATTTCACACTCAACGTATATAAGCCCAGAGTGAAACACGTCTGGCACGTGTCTACCTTTTTTTCTTCTAACTATAATAAACAAAAAACAACAGTAGCCAGCTCTACAGTATGTATACGAATAATAGAATTATGTAAGCTTTAGTTTTCAAACGAGTCAGACAGGAACAACCTACTCCCCCTCCATAAATACATAAATAGATACAAATGGAAAAAAAATGGTTACATTATTGTTGTTACAACAAAACGGTTGGGTTGGTCAAGGTCACGCGACGACAAATGTCACCAATTTTTCAACCCTTTCTTTTTCTAGCTAGACGAATACGTAACGACGAAGGAGGGTTAAACTTGAACCCCCTCTTACAAAAAATATAAACAAAAAATCTGGCGTCTGCTAGCCTATCTAAATGTATAAAAAATGGCGCGTGTGTGAGAAGTAGTAAGTCTAGTAGTTGGGACACGTCACAAAAATAAAAACTAACCCCCCCCCCCTCCTTAGACCGTCTTAAATGAAAGAAGAAAAAAATGTTCATTGTGGGAGAGGGTAGAACAAAAAATATATATAATGAAAAAAAACGCATTGTTTATTATCCCCCACGCCTTATAGACACACAGAAAAAAATATATATGTATATAAAAAAATTGCAACCGATGGTGTTCTAAGCCCAGCTGCTACAACAAACCTAAGAAACCCCTATACACTAACTCAACCTATCATAAGTATTACGTAAACGTTGCGTTATAACGAGAGGGGGTTCCTGCTATTGACGTTACAAACAGTGTCGCTTAAAAAAGTAGCTACGACGCGTTCTATAGGGGACTTATTGGAACAAAAGACCGCATCAGCTACAATTGAATCAAATATACACATAAACATATGTACAGTGTGTGTGTATATATATATATATATATATATATATATATATATATATATATAAAGTGT
>JAQIWH010000628.1:0-44015 GCA_034695005.1 Cryptops parisi | reverse complement strand
TATACACACACACACACACACACACACACACACACATATATAAATTCAGTGCGTTAAATTTAATTAAATTGTAATTTTGTAATGTTCAAGTGAATTTATCTTAGAGTTTAAACAAGTTGATTTTATATAAGTTTAAAAATTTTTTTGCTTTAACATAAATTATGTTGACAAAAAAAACAGGGAGAACCGTCTGAAAATATTGATTTTGTTGTCTTACAATTTTTATGACGGAAGATTTCAAAGCACCGCTAGAAAAACATTTCATTATAAATCATATAACGTTTTAATAGGTCGTGATTTTTTAATAATATTGCTTTTTTGGTTTTTTGTGTTATTCAATGGTAAGTTTCAGAAGCAAAAGCATTGCAGCAGTCCAATTATTTGCAACATAACATTTGTTTCCCTTGCTTCATGTTAAGAATTCATCACAAAAATTATAGGTGTTGGGCTAGAACCCTAGCTTATTGTGAAAACAACCTTGTACAACAGTGTTGTACAAGGAATGTGCTGTCTTGCATTTGTCAACCTTCCAAAGAATCCTAGGGACATTGGTGGTGCAGACGATTTACGTGCTCGTTCAATAATTCATAAGCTCATCGCGGATGCCTGTGCACTGGTTCACTTTTCTACGTGGAAGCTGAAGGATGAAGGCAACAAGAAAGTCTTGTTGCTTTTTTATGCTGTTGTTGATCTTGTTGAGCGTGAGTGGAGGCAGTGGGTGGGGTATGGAAAGGTTGTGGGCCAATAACACCATATAGCAAGGGTCCAAAACCACCAGAGCACCCGCCATTAATTTGTGTCTTGCTTGGCCTGCTCCACTATCTTGGACAGAGTTAGTGGCGAACAAAAGCAAGTGGATGAGTTAATGCTCGTGTGCTGAAATGCTGACAGATTGTGTGGGTTATCGTAGCTGTCATCATTACCAGCATTGTTGACATTAGTCCATTTATCACTAACTTGCATGATGTACTTCTTTTCCATTCTACTCGTTTTTATATAAAGATGGGAAGACAATGATATGTGGGTGAAACATTCATGTTTTTTAAAGTAATGTAAATTGACTGCAGTAAGATGAAATAAGCTTGAATTCAAATTAATTCACCGGTTTCAGGTTAAAATCAAATTTCATTAGCCTTGGTTAATGTAAACTGCTGGTAAGCTTGCTATTTATTGGTGGTAATCTTTTGTGCATATTTTGAAAAAAGAAGTTAGTTTTGAATTGCTGAACCCTGGCAGATTTGGTTGAACAGCCCTCACATCTGGAAATCTTGCTTGCATCATTTAGTAATGTGCAATTTTGTGTTAATAATATCCAGATAATACAAAACCCTATTAGATCACTGAGATGAAAATAGTATACAATAACATATTCTTAAGCATATTTTTTAGACTGTTTTAGGCTGCATTTTGTGGTTATTTTCTGGGTTATAAAAAAACGAATATTGGTACTACAATTAGATCGTCTTAAACCACACTGAACAAAGTCCAAAAACTTGAATTAGGGAAAACAACGATTTTCACGCATGGATTGTCCGTAGGATTGTATGGATTCACATTGGTTCATAGGGCCACGTAACTCGCTTCAATTGGTTCAGCGATTAGTCTATGACTAGATCGTTGTCATAGTGGCCTCATTTCATTCATTAACTCAAATGTTTACTAATGTTTTATTACATGTATTATTACTGTACAGTACATGGATATGTGTACTTGTATTTTCTATTTTTTTCAATACAAACCGAACCTTATCTGAATAATTCAATTCTAATAATTCTCAAACTGATAGATAATATACCGCAATTTTTGTATATATTTCAATTAACTAAACTAAGAATAATTATCACTAACTGAAAAAAAACATGAAAAATAAACGCCGTTTATTGTAATCACGTCGTGGGATTCATTGATAACTATAAACGATTTCTAACAATAACTTATCAAACAAGTCGATATAATATGTTTAAATATACAAACCAAATATTTTATAACAAAAATATATTACCTGAAATATATAACATAAATGTAAAAGTGAGTTCGTTAATTATTGTTTAAAACGATACAATTGACCCTTGTAGCTGCCGTTATCTATAAAGTTTATTATAAGAGTTAATAATCCATATAAAAAAACCAGTTTTTTGTTTTGTTTTTCGCAATTTCACTATGTAAAAAACAATAAATTTTTATTATGTTCACATTAAAGATCAACTATTTGTACTTATTTTTAACACATTGAAAATTAAGTTTTATTGCGAACAACATCAATTAAACTACTATTCAAATATTTGATTTGTGACTTGTTTGCTATGCTCTTCACGTAATATTTCAGAACTAATCCAAAACACACTCCAGCGAACTCAACATTTTTTCATAACCTAGTCACTAGTGTTTCTCTTTAATACAAAATCAAGTGCGTTGTTAATTTTGGAGCATGACGACGAAAGGTCTTATCACAATTGACTCGATTTTCTACCAAAAATAAAAATGACTTCATCCACCGCACTTGCAATGTTGAGTGCCACGAAGAAAAACAAATTACTCCTAAAGTAATAAACCCTTCTCCGGCTGAATATTTAACCATGGAGAATTTGAATCACAAATTACCACAACACAGTAAGACGACCTAGGACTCCCCTGAAGCACTTTAGTGTTTTTGAACCCCAGAAGCATCATAATTAGTTTTTCTTTTTTCATGCCTTCATTCTTGTTCCTGGACTGTGCTCGAGAAGAATCCATGTTTCATTAAGGGATGCCTAGCATCGTAGCACATAAGACGAGGACAGTTGATCATGTTCGTCTATAGCATGAGGTTAAATGCATTCCATTTACCGTTGCCTGCAACTTTTACGACATGCGAAGGACGCGCCTACACTGTTGTCCTCACCCACACAATCATTAAAACCTTAATCAAATAGTTTTAAGACTTTACTCTGCTCGTACTAGGCTGAGGGAAAAAAGAGGGTGGGAATTACTACTTTATCATCGTGCAAGCTTTTCTATTAGTTGAGGCGAGCATGATTAACACTTAGTTTCTCCGATGGAGTAGCTGGTCGATGAAGTTAATTGAAATGGGTTTTAAGCACGCTTTTCCTTTTAAGTTGATACACACTGCTATAGGTTTTCTATTGGCATGAACTCGTTTCTGGTGATATATTACGACGTCATTATTTATAATTAAATGGTTACAATTTAATGTTTATCAAGAAGCGCAAGTTCTTGAAACTTGGTTCAATGAAAGATACTAAGAATAATACGTTATATGTTTTTTGTTGTTGTTGTTGTTTGTATCCATTCTTTTACTTGGATACTTAAGGCCAAGTGTCACAATCTGTCATGTCCTTCCAACATTGTAGAATCAGTAATTTTTCTGACGTCATATATGTCTATACCACGTGAGCCAAACTGCTTCGGAATTGGTTGAGTGAACGTGCCTCTTGTGTTTTAACCAATCACTAAGTAATAGTGTAGTACAGACATTAGAATAATTACCTTTTGGATAATGTCGGAGCGACATCACTGATTGCATATTGAGTTAGCATGTTGTGAATATTGCATTCGTACAGATTCTGTTAAAGGAGGGATCTTGTTGAATCAAGCTACTATGATTTATTGATAAATGTGTAAGTTTAGAGTTTCTTTATTTGAAAAGTTTGAATTATTAATAATGTTTTCGTGTTTGTCTGATTGTAAAACTGAAGTCTTATTTGAAGTTTGACCAAATGCTTTTACTTTAAACTGCAACCATTAGATGAATTATCAATCTATGGGAAATACATATGTTAATATGAATTAATGTAACTCCTACAAATGATATTCAATGGCACTGATATTTAGGGTTATTAAGTAATAATGATTATGTGAAATTTTTAAAGTTAGATTCTATCTATTGCCAAAATTGCTTGCTAAGTTTATTATTCAATGAAGATAGTTTCTGAAAGTATTCATCATTAAATCTTTATTTGGAATTTTTTTTCTGAATTATGAATAAGATTATTGTGTTTTTATACTTTTTATGTTAGCTTCAATTGTAAGGGAGTTTGTGAAAGAGCTAAGAATTGAAGTATACTGCCATCTACAGTCATTTATGAGAATCTTCTATATACTAAGAAAAACGCATAAAATGAGAACTGCATAAGTCCTTCGCATAAATAAACAAAAACGCATAAGTCCAATGTAAAAAAAAAAATCGCATATATAAAATAAATAAATTGAAAATTGCAGACATCAAAAAATGAAATTACTCAAAACCCTCATAAATTGAATATCGAATTACTCAAAAGATTGCATAAATTTCAACTCGTATAAATCGAGACATGCCGACATCAAAAATGGATTTTCTTTGCATTATGTATGTACATACACTATATCTGTATATGACAGTATATAAAGAGTATGCTTCAAAATCATTTTTAATATACTTGTATCTTAATACTCTTACTCTTCTTGGAACGTCTCTTTGTAGGTAGTCAGTGGTGAATTCTGTGCATGGTTTTTTGCAATGCTAGTAAATATTTTTCTAGAAATCATTCTGAATTGTCTGTTTTAGCCTCCCAAGAAAGAACTTTGGAATGGCGAGATTCTTGGCTATTATGTTGGCTATAAAATCTATGAGAGTACAGAACCATACCACTATCGAACAGTGGAAGTTCGAGACGGATTTAAAGAAGAACTTGCACTTTCTGAACTTCGCAAATACACCAAATACAGTGTCGTTGTCCAGGCATACAATCGAATGGGAAGTGGACCATATTCGGACGAAGTAGTTGCGTTCACTCTGGAAGATGGTAACTATTTGTTCGTTTACAACTTCTTTTCTGTGTGTTTTCTTTGTTTTCTTGGTTGAAGCCTTTGTAACAGTTTATAGTAGGTGACAATGCATCCCTCCGGAGTCCTTATCAAGCTCTCAAGTTTTTTGGTTCTCTTTTCTTTTACTTTATTCCCAGAGCTGGTCGATTATTCTCTTGGGAGGGGTATGAATCAGCTTGTAGTACTCTTGAAGCCTTTTTTTTCTCTAAAAGAAGGTTGATAACAGGCATGAACATGGGAACCTTGTTGAGACTTGTTGTTGTCTTTGAAGAGAACCAATCAACCATAGCAATTCATTCTGTGATCACATCACTCTTACTTTCACATTTCTTCACTTTGCCACTTTCATGGTTTGATGCGACTGAATTCCACTGTAACTTGATGGCATTTTTTCGCTTTAAGTGTTTTCTTGAAGTGTTAGTTCTAGCTACATTCTAACTATGCGTAACAAGATAACCAGGGTAACTTCAATGTTCTAGAAAGTTGAAGGTTATGCTCAAGTAAACTAGTAATTCGAAAACTATAATAAAGTTTGCACAAATTTCAATTTAGGCAGAGCTTGATTTATATGCAGTTAAAGTTTGTTTAATTTGTTGCTTTAACTCACTGAATGAAACTACTGTAAAATTTAATTTTACGTTTCATGTTTAAATTAAATCTTAGCTCGTTTTAGGGTTTGGCAGATTAATTATTTACGCATGAATGTGATTAGCAGCAATAATTCAATATTTTTTAACGCCAACGTGGTAAATAGACCACGTGTTAACATTAACTCAAGACATCTTGAAAATTAAGTTTGATGCGTTTTGGTGCCGTAGCCTAGTTATACATGTTTCCTGAAAAGCTAATTTAAGTTGTTTTCAAAATTTGCAGTCTGGTGAAACTAAACAAATTGTTCAGCCTCCAGTCAAAGGCTGGTGCAACTTTCAAGTAGTGTTTAATTCTTTAATGAAATAATTTGAAGTACAGTGCCTCTGAGTAGATGTCGTTTTCCAAACTTTTTAAATGGAAATTTTGTTTTCCATCACATGGCAGTGGATAGCCGTAACTTATTTGCATGCCGTTTCAAACGCTTTTAACTCCAACAATTGTCTGCACCATTCATTACGAGCAAAACCCTCTCTTGCCACCAGAATGAATTTGTTTAAAACTTAGTATGTTGTACGGCCAAGTCACTTGATCCTGTGACCTTTAATTGCATCTGGAACAGGCACTTGGCTCCATGTGTGGCCCTACTTGGACAGTGAAAAGTGACAGTATGAATGGGCCAATATTTTTCAATTGTGTAGTTGCTCTTAGGTGGCTCCCATTCGGATCATGTTCAAAGAGTTAAAAGGCCATCACTCTTGACTGCTTTCAAGTGCAGCATTTCTCCCCACAAGCTTAAGCTCATTGTAATTGCTTCACTAAACGAACTTTGAGGCATGCTGATTATTAAATTCCAGTGAGTCTGCTCCGAATAATTTAGTGACTGTTAAAACCCATTTTGCTCCTCGATCAATGTCTGAATGATCATGGAAAAATTAGTAAGTGGACCATGTAGACCATAAATATTCATTCGTGAGTTTCTTTTTCTTTTATTTCTACATGCCTGTGGTTGAATAATCACAGTACTGCATCTAATTATACAATTTGTTTGCATGATTTAAAATATGTTATTGTTTCATTTTGAAGGGAATGTACAGTAATATTGTACATTTAAGCAATATTGTACATTATAATTGAAGTACCTTGTGTAAAAGGGTGTTATGTTAAATTTTTGTCAAAAATAACTTACAAACATTTTTGAATGCATTAGATGCAATTCTACTTTCCTAACGCATAATTTTGAGCAAAACAACAATATATGCCGAGCTATTAGTGCACGAAGTGTGAAGCAGCCCAAGGCAAGATTAGATCTCGAAACGCATTTTCCTCGAAATTGTAAAAATGATACTTAACACCCTTTTATAGCAGGCTTTTCAATTAATACAATTGGGATAATTGAAAACAAATTTGTTCTCAATTTCAGCACCTACAGAACCACCACAGAATGTGCACTGTTCTCCACTCACATCTCAAAGTCTTCAAGTAGGATGGGAACCACCTCCAAAGCCAGCACAGAATGGTTTGATTAGAGGCTACAAAGTCTTCTATAAACCATCGGATGATTTCCATGGTAAATATTATTTTTTTATGGTATAATGGTACAGTTCCATTATACTTCTATTCACATACTCAATTTTTTAACAGATTTAAGATGGGAATCTTAAATCTCATACAAATCAACAAAGTTTTATAAAACATAGGTTAACTTCAGTAGTAATAAACAAGCTTTAATCATACAAATTAAAACCAAAAACAGTGTTTTTACCGGCATATTGCCAGATTGATACATTAAAACATCGTTAAATAACGTTTGAAGGTGCATTGATATTTATGGGCATCACTATGAATGTTTCTTGATTAAAAAAGGAATTTACTATATTATGAACAAGGGATTTGATTATTTAGTCACTTATAAAACACATTAATTACTTGATTTATACAAGGGTTATTTTCTACGAAACCTAGCGTAATACAAAATCGCATAAAGCAAACAAATGTCAAAGCGTTCAATAACTTGAGTAACACTTGCAAGAACTGCATAATGAACAAAATTTTCTTCCAGATAACGTTCATGTGAGACGATTTTGTACTCGCATATAAGCGAATCATAAATGGAAAACTCGAATAGATCGAAAAATTTTTAACAATAAATTTATGCTTAAAATTAGGCAAAAGGTTCCAGACAAAAGATTCCAAGTGCATCAACCTGTACATACAGTATTTACACAGCTTATTGTTCAAAAAAAGTAATTTTTCTGTCAAATTAGATTACACACTGGTAGTTTCTGTCCATTATTCTTACCATTAACTGTGCATGCAATCGTATTTTTTATTTACAATTTAAAAAGTCAATTTTTTTTCAACCATTTGTAAAATGATACTTTGTGAACTAAGGAAAAAATATTATCTGACAGCAGACCTTCTAGCATTTTAGTGATTAATTGCCTTTCATTTCTTAATGATGCTCTTACTGTTGCTGCAGCTGCTTCAATTTTGAGACCCAGGGAATACATTTTGTTTTCTAGCTATTTTTATGCCTGTTTTTCACTGCTAATTAGTAATGATGCTAACGTATTCTACTAGACACAAAATTGGCAACGAAGTCAATTTATTATCCTAATGGATGTTAATGAATCAGGTTAAACTATGTTGTTTTTTTTTCTTCGAAACACCGCAATTTGCTGCAAACAAAGAACGTCGTTGGCATTTTAAAAACAACATTTTACTAAATTTATTTGCCTAGTTGTGTTTGAATTTGTTGTTCATAATGGTGATCATTGTGAAAATATTTTCAGAACTCATTTGTTTTTGTCAGTTGTTATAAAGTAATGTACAATTACATCAGTTGATTTGACAATTTATTTCCTTCATATTCTAGATAACAAAGATTATCAATCAACTTCAGTTTCGAGTCTGAAAGCAAAGCTGCATGGCCTGGAAAAGTTTTACAACTACAGTATTGAAGCACTGGCTTACACCAGAGCTGGTGAAGGTGTTCGTAGTGATGCTGTTTATTGTAGAACTCTAGAAGATGGTGAGAACATTGAAATTTTTTTATTCTTAAGTTATACTATGAATAATATATACAAAGTGAGTTAAAAGTATGGTTTTATGGGAAAGGTTATTATAATAATAGTAAATAATAGTTTATTGCGTTCCGTACGAAACAGGACAAGACGATACAAATTAGCTGGTAGGTCTATGTATTATAAAATTCTCAATAAAAACAAGGTTTACAGACAAATCTTTGACTCCGCTCAAAACTTGTAAAACGTGTAAAACATGTAAAACTTTACACTGTGTCAATTGGCTTTTACACCTAATAATAATGCATAATGAAAATGTTTCTATATAATAACATCTTTATAGGGCTCTTTACAATGTTGGTATTTTCATTGACTAAAATAAAATTTTAATGTCATTGCATTGTTACATTGGAAACCATAAATCGTAGGTACCAAGTCCTATTTAAAAAGTTGTAGCCCATGAACTATTTCGTCATAATCCAGGGTCGTTTCATGTTTTTCAAGCAATCCAACCGAAAAATAGAAACAATAAAGCATGTAATATTTCTAACATTTCCTCTGTGTAAGGCAGTGTAGTATACACATTGCAGCCTTTCGAGTATATGTTTGACTCACCATGTATATGACGTCATATTTAAATTCCAAATATCTTTAGAAAATGTGCATAGAAAGAAATAGAGAGAAGTCAGTTTTATTGGTACATTTAGCTGAAAACATGGTGTTCATCTTATGCGAAAATTTGATGGTAGAAGTTGACAACGGAGCTATTTGTCGATATCCTAATGAAAACTTTAATATGGACAATGGTCAATAGTTTGTCCTGCATTGACTGAATTTTATTAAGATATGAATTAAAATACCAGATAAAGTGGTTTTATCAAATAATTCCTTGAATGTCATTACCATACTATTGTTTGTCAAATGAGTGAAGAATGTTTCTCATTAGACTCATTTTCTTTATTGATAAATCCGAATTTACTTTTGATCTTACTATATTTAACTGTATATTTTGCTGTGTAATAAATATTGTTTCATTTTATAGTTTACATAGTATAATCAGAGGCTTGGGGCAATATTTATGTTTATAATGTCTTATTTTTTAATCAAAATACTAATTTTAAGTATGGATCAATTGATGGATATATTTTCAAATTTTAGTTCCAGGACCGCCTGCAGATATAAGAGCATACTCAATGTCTTCGGATGCAATTTTGGTCACTTGGAAACTACCACATAACCCCAATGGTCGCATTACGAAGTACGTTGTTTATGTGAGGCCAGCAGGCAAAGAGGACCAGGTGTGGTAAAATGCCATTTCCTCTATTGTATGTCTTGTATTCACAATATTAAATTTATCAAGGGTTAATAACAATTTTAGAAAATATTAAACCTATATATTTATTTATTTAAAAAATTTACAACTATACATTTTGTTCATCATATTTTTTGTACACGAGTTTCTTGATTATAAACACAATGCAACATCAAAACGTTTAGTATCCTAAAAGTTAATACTTCTTGACACACGCAATTTTTGGTGTTGTGAGTGTAGCAATTTGTAGATAACTGTTACGTCATCTTGTGGCCAACCAGTTTTCATTGGTTGGGGAAAAACTGAGGTTGCAGTTTCATCAAATTGCCCATCTTGCTATACCTAAAATTGCGCAACTCTTGCATGTGACAAGACGCCGTTAGAAAATCGTTTAGAATGAGTGACTAAAAAGGCAACTGTTTTCTCAACAGAATTTTGTGGACATACTTTAATTCAGTTGAGCTAGGTAATATTATGTCCAACTAGTAAGTTTTTTTATCAAATTTATACTTTATTTTTAAGTAGGGCTTGCTTTAATATATTTTATGAAAAACTCTTATCTTTGAACTTAGCCTTTAAAATATCTGACAAGTATGTTAACTGAAAAAAATTGTTTATAAAATTAGTAAATAAGAAACTATTTAACGAAGTAATAAAATTACCAGATTAAAAAAGGACGTGGTCCATTAGCCTTTCTGATGACACGGGCAAAAACACCATTAATCTTTCTGTTTGTTATGAATTCAGAAAAGAGAATATAAAAGTGAACAAAAAAGGTTTTATGTTTAATTTTATGTGCTAATTATGTGAAAATATGTGGGAGACCTAAAAGATGTTTCTTACTGTCATTTTGCTGGGGTGTTGTTTAGTAGTTTAAGTTTAATTTAGCTTAAACGTAACGTTCCCTTTCTTCTGCTCATAAAAATACAAGGAACACGTTTCGAGGAGAACGTAAATTAAAATTAACGCAACTTTTATGCCCTACTTTCTTCATATTACGGACATTTATGCATTGACTAGGGTTTCTTATTTTATAATGTCAGTACTTTCATTTTTTTAATTTTAATTATTTCTGGGTGAATGAAACTTACAAACTTTTGTAACAACAACATAAGTTTTTCGTTTGATCTTTATCGGATAACAAATCATTATCATGTTAGTTACTTTAATTCACTCGCACTTTAATATGCCCAATAAATGTTTATGTTACATAAAAATTTGCAAGTGAGAATACAATGTAGTCAAAAACTACACTGTTGAGAAGAATGGTGGATTTGACTAAGTTGTTGCATACTATTGATATTTGTGTCTATTTTACGTTGGTAGATTAACAAAAGATTTGTTCGTTTGTTTTTTTAGCCTGCATCAAAGTTCTCTCTGCCTCCTGCCCCTCAACGGTCATACGAGGTTCGTAATCTACTAGAGGGTAAAGAATACGAATTTTGGGTGACTGCTTTTACTGCAGTTGGAGAGGGAGACAGTACTCGTGTAGCCTCTCAGACTCCTAAACCTCAAGGTAACTTTATAAAGAATATAATAATTTTGCACTTGGTTTGGTATTATGTAATTGTAAAACTGTTACTGTTCATTTAATGAAGTTTTCAGATAAAACTACAGATATTTTTCCTTTTTATACAGATGTTCTAAGAAATTCTTATAAAACTACTTTTCGCGTAAACGGAAAGGAGTTATTTGTTACATTTTTTCTTTGTTTTAATTGCTTCTTATTTAAATTTAGTAAATACTTTTTATGCGTACAATAGTAAACTTAAGTTTTAAGCTACGCCATAATATTAAAATGGCTTGGAGACAAATTATCTATTAAAAAAAAATTACGTTTTTGATTACCTCTTTTACAACCTCGTAATTACTGAAACAAACACGTGAAAAAACATTTTTGACGGAAATATGTCAAGTGTTTATTTGAACAGTTTTATACTCTAAACAATGCATGTCTGTCCACGTGATGAAGTAGTCAAATACTTAAGTATTATAACGATATAAATGAGCAATATATATAAACTATTTTTTAAAAAAAAGGCATTTAACTTTGTGTACAACAATGTGTGGTGGCTTTATGGCTTAAAATGTAGGTATATTGTCAGAAAACACTTTTTGAAGAAAAACGAACCCTTCGTGTGGCAAAATCTCAGAATTGACTGGGCATTGATCCGTCTAACTTTGATACAACAAAATATTCTACATCTCCAGCCTATATTTAAAATTTCAGCTCTGTATATCACCGGGAACCCATCAAAAATAACTAAAAAATGTTGAACCATTTCAACCTCGGAGTAAGTTAAATTAAAAAGGTTAAAAATCACAAAATTCATATAGTGTACAGGAGATGTGGAATTTGTATATACAGTATGCAACAATTCTTGATACAAGTACATTATTTATTGTATTTCTATACTTGTATAATAGGTTAGGTTAGGTTAGGTTAGGTTAGGTTATATAACTATAAATAGGTTAGGTTAGGTACGTGATATAATTGTTTTCAAAATGAATACGGTAGTATTATTTTATCCACAAACTCAAGGTGATAATTCAATGATTCCTGTAATATCTTCGTTCAATTAGAAATTTGCTTGAGTAATTACTGGTTTAAAAATAAATACCGGCTTATAGTATTATATCTTAAAAATAAATAAATCATTATATCGAACACATGCACCGAATTAAAAATGAAGAACTTTGAAGTACCGTATATTAAATTGTGTACCATGATAACAATTTGAACTTCATTTTTTGATTTCTCAATTCTAAAAAAGTAGTACCCCTGGAAAACCAATTAATTCAAGCATTTAAAAAAAAAGTTAGACTTGAAGTGTGTGAATTCAAGTGAACATTTTTTTGTCCTTAATTAAACAAAGCCTTAGACGACCGCACTGTTCCACCTTTAATGAGATATGAGTAATCGTTCACCACCATGACTAATTAGCAAGTTAATTAAATTTGATAGTAAGAAGTCTTAGTTTTAGCACACTTGAATGCCACTATTGACTTTAACATCAGAGTCAAATGCATTACAAGAAAATGAGCTATTAACTTTTTCTGTAGTTTGTTCATTATGGTTGAGAATTTTTTGTTCCAGCCACTGATGCAGGGAATGTAAATAAGCGGAAAAACAATCGCATAAAAAAACTCAAGATTCAACTAAAACTCGAATATACTTTATTCATAAGCTAATATTGTTTTAATAATGCGACGCGTATTAAAAATTCAATGTTTTTTGTTTGCCAGCAGTTGTGGATGACAGTTGATATTTATTGAGATAGAGTATTTTAACTAATTATGAATAAAATCATATCATTATAGAAATTGGAAATAACTACTGTAATTCGAAAAAAACAAGAATAAGTTTAAAAAAATGCTTTTAAGGCCCCACTTTTGTTTTGTAGACATTTTTGTAGACATAGGGAAAGATTGCTTGGATGATGAAAAATTTTGTAACTGGCTTAATGTTGCTTTTTATCTTTGGTTTTGGTTTTTTAAACAGTATGGTATGTGATGCATTGTTTAGTATACTCTTGGGTGTTGTAGACATTGAAAATCAGTTGGCATGGTATGCATTGTTGTGTTTGTTATTGTTAAAATAAAAAAAGCTTCTGAAATGCTTATTCTCTCTCCCTCTAACCAACCTACTCTTATTAAAAGTAAAGTTAAAGAAAGAGTGGGTAATAAACAATAAACTACTCTCAAATGGTTTCCCATTTTAAGTTTATACAACCTTTTATTTAACTTGGCTTGTTTTTTGGGTGTGTATGTTGTTTGTGTGTGTGTGTATGTGCGCGGGCGTTTCAACATCTTTGCGGTCAATTTTGACCTACTTTTCGATATTTAAGAAACCTGAAATTTGAAACGTAGACACAGTGCGCTGCACATTTAATTTTTTTAAATTTTGACGGATTAATGTCGTGTCGATTTCGAGAATATGACACGTGAATATAAAGTTATTCTCGCAGAATGTTGCTGACGCTCACAAACACATACTTCAATTCAAGCATTGTTGAGCCAAACCAGGCATTGTTATATATAAGCATGCATACATATAAACATATACTGTATATAAAAAAACACCGAGATAACTATGGATTTATTTCTATCTGCGCAACTTTCGCGTCAGTCTCGTTGCAGGACGTGAAATCTTATCACTCAACAAACGTCATGAAGGTTAATCGCGGACAAGACAAAGTCCAGTGTTTAAAAATATTTATTTGTATTTTAAATTTGGTATTTAAATTAAAACCCGATTTGGATATTTGTAGTACGTTAAAAACATACTAATTTTGGCAAAATATATAAATTTAACACTAAAATAAAACACCATCGATCAGATAAATTGCTATTGGGGGCCGTCCATAAATTACGTAATGCTTAGCTAAATAAGGACGAGAGGTTTTTTACAAAGTGTTTTCCGAAACATGTTCGACAATTTTTAAAAAATCAAAACTCAAAATGCCATTACATTACCAAAATACGATTTTCAGTTATTTTTAATCTACTATTGATACCAATTGCCATTCGATACTCCGGTCGTCACCTAAAATAATCTAAACTTTCACCATTTAATCATATTTTAAATTTACCTTCATGGTCACTGTCATGGCTGCCACTATGGCGGATGAACACATTCAGTTGCGCAGAAACGGTGTCAGTCCACAGTAGCGGACAGTGTAGTTTACTACATATCTGAGCAATCATTCAGTGTTGTGAATCCGTTGGAATAAAAACTTAACACAAATCAACAAAAATATTTTTCATGCGATTGTCTCAAATACTTTTAAAATGTGGTTTGAAAACAAAAATAGCCTACAGTATTAACGTCAGGTTAACAGGTGGTACAAAAAAAAAGTTTTTTCCTAATACTTGTTTTAAATAATAGTTTTATAGTTCTTGATTTATACGAGTTCCCTATAATGTTGCTAATATGCAACCAGTGGAATTCTTCCAGATGATCAACATGTGAGACAATATGTAGTTTTTATCCGATTTGGTGGAGGATGCAAAAGTGACTGAACACTGAAGTTTTGTCACTTTATGGAAATGCAGACTTATGCGAAGTTTGTTCCGAATGTTTCTCTCGCATAAATGGAGTACTTTATCTCTTGTGTCTAGTAAAAAAAATTGAAAATTTGTAAAAAAGTTTGTGATAAAACGATATATATAAAATAACGTGTTTTGTAATTATAAATAACAAGTTCAATGATTATTGCGCTTGTTAGTTATTTTTTATGTTGTTTTTTTCTTACAGTTCCAGCAAGAATTGCAGCTTTTTCTGAAGTCATCACTGTGCCTTTTAAAGAAACTGTCAGACTCTCTTGTCGTAGTGTTGGAATGCCGAGCCCAAAAAGGCTGTGGAAAACTGAGTGAGTTACTTTAATCACTTTTTATGCAAGCTTAACTTGTTTTTATTACATATGCATTACAAACAATAATAATTAGTTTTATCTTCAGAACGAAATATTTAAAAAAAAATATAACTTGAAAACATGGGTTACATATGTTACAATTAAATGTAAATCATTTTTCATTTTTCACTGTTTACTTTTATAATTTATTTAATTGTACTGCATTCTTTACTATTGTAATAGATATTTAATGCAGTAAAATTTAGTGTTATGTTATTAACTGAAGTTATTTTGTGTTATTTTGTTATTATTTTGCGTTACTTCAGTATTTTCTGTGTTACTTCAGAAAACTAGGTGCCCCCAGCTTCTGCTTGGTGCTGGGTTTATTTTCCAGGTTAGGTTGGGGAAAAAACAAAACCGTACATGAACCATACTTCATAAGTATAATCTATGTACGTTGATATTTTTTCCCTAACCTAACCTGGAAAATAAACCCAGCACCAAGTAGAAGCTGGGGGTACCTCTAACAGGAAAGTACCCTAACACAATTCACTTACACTTTGGTGGAATAGTTGTCACACTTCAGTTATACTTTATTATCAAGCTTTTGTTTACACAAGGGGATTCACCATAGAGCAAATGATATTTTTTTTTAGTTTGTAACATTGCACTGTTTTTTTTTCAGAGAAGGTGTTCTTCAGTTGAAAGACAAAATGGAACTGCCAACGGATGGCTCTCTACTAATACACAATGTGGAAAGTTCGGATTCAGGAAACTTTTCTTGTTTCGTGGAAAACATTTATGGCAAAGATTCCGTGTCTTACATGTTGGTGGTACAAGGTAAGGTTTACTTACTGTTGAAAAGTTTTTGCTGATATTTAAAAAAATGACACTGCTGATATTTGACACTAACTTAAAAGACACGCTACAGCTTTACTTTGTAATATTATTTGATTTATCCAATCAACAAAAGTGTGCACAAATACTCTAAAGGTGGCCTAACAAACGCAATTTTTAATTATGCAATTCAAGCAATTTGTAGACAATTGTGACGTCAGCTGTGTAGTCCATTTGTCCAGCCAATGAAAACTAAAAAGCCGACGGCACAGTTGTTCACAAATTTAGGCAGAGCGTGTGAAGCCTTCATATTTCAGGAAGGAAACAATTTCACTGAAGTAATGTGTGGCCATATAGTTTACCCAAAAATCATAAAATTTGACATGCATGAACAAAAAATTTTTTAAAAAATATTGTCAGACGTATTTTGAAGTTCAATTCCAATGATTCGACGGAACTCCAATAGTCAAAATTTGCTGGGTTGCTTTGTCTAATTTTTGACGAGTCTCTCCTACCTGAGAGTCATGCCCACCGAGTTATACTAAGCTTGTAAATTTAAAAAAAAAATATTGCTTATTTTATTCGTTTTATAAAGGTGACATTTTTAAAGATTGTCTGTTCAAGATGTTTTCCACTCAAAAATTTTTCTACTTAAATGGTGTTTATTCAGTAGTTTGAAATTTTATTGAATAGCTTTAACTCTATTTATTCACTTATTTAGCTATTTTATAGCCTACTGTTTTCAATCACATATTATGTCTATGCAAACAACTAAGCAGCATGAACACTTGCCATTTAAATCAAAACAAAATTGGGTTTTTTATTTTTTTAAAATTTCTCAAAGTAGTAAATTTTAATGATTTCGTCATAATCCTACAAAATTAAAATCTGACGTTGCCGGTACTAATAATTTCAGCATTAAATTTAAAAATTATGTAGTGATAGAACAACATATTGTAAATCTACATTATTCTATTCATGGGTGTTCTTTCTCAAGTGACAAAATGAAATAACTCGCTTATACTCTATCCCAAATTAGCTGGCACAGAATTGCTGGCACAGAATTGGAGGCAGCGAGATGAATCAGCCAATGGTTGACGAGCGTACCTCTCACACGTTTCAGTTGCTGTGTGATCACCTAGCTCGCCCCTTGGCTGCCTCAAGCAAATTCTGTGCCAGCTAATTTGGGATAGAGTATAGTATTGCAGATATGTCGATTATAATCATATCCAATATGATCACAGCGTTCGAGAGTTAGATTAGTTGTTGCATGGTTGATTTAAATATGAATTTAAAGATGCGTAACCGCTATGAACTAAAATAACCCCTGAATAGCATGGGTGACTTGCAGAGAAGTTGTTGCAGCAGCATCTTGTTTTTTAACCTCTATGGTTATTTTGATCGGATTGTTGGAATTCAAAGAAACGACACTGGATTATGGTTAAATAAAACTTTGATTATAACTTCCTAATTATGATTTGGTAGCTACGACGCATTGTTTTTTATGTAAAAATGCGATTTTCGTTAAGGCAATTTCAAACTTAATGAAAATAGCACCATTGTATTGCCCCCGAATGTTCTAATCATATTCCATATGACTATAATCAACGTAGCTGCTATACTAAGTGAGATGTTCTTTTGTCTCACTTGAATAGAAGCACCCTGTATATAGCTCCTTTTGTGCCACCCTTATTGTTTTAAAGTTAAGTAATTTTATTACAAATGTCCTTTCTTTTGGTAAAATTACACTCAAAAATAAAAGATTGTTGCTCATTGATTTTAGAACAATCAGTACATAAAAACACGACGGTATTGTATATTAGCTTTGCAAAATTTCGATGGAAAACACCTATTACAGCGGTGTGAAGATTTATTTTGATTGTTAGGAGTTTCTAAAGAACGTTTAATACAAATGTACAAATAGAAGTTTGTTTTTAAGGTTACGCCTAATTAAGCTGAACAAAATCTAGTGGTGACATTTTTTATCGAAACATTTTACGATAAAAGAAACTTCGTAGACTAGGTTTTTTTTTTAATATTTAGCACGTTTTCATCAAGAAAAACACGTCATCAAGATGCAAACAATTTTTTTTTTCAATTCTTTCTTCTACTGTTAATGATCCGTGTGGCCATTACTGCCTCTCAGACTATCGCCTTCATCTTCTTTTGTTGAAGATTTTCTTTCTTTTTCTCCTGTAAACAACACTAACGAGTTTTCCTTTCCCTGAAGAGTGTAGCCAAGTAAGGGGTAAACAAATAGCAATGAAAGGGTAGTGCAAAGGGATAAACAAGTGGGCATCGTGTACACTTATTTTTTATATAAAAATATAGCTTTCCTAAGACTTTCTTTAAAAGCAAAAACTATTGTTTGTTTAATAATACATCATCCGTTGATTCTTCACAATAAACCGAATTTGACAAATAACAGCCATTTTCAACTAAAGACTTGTTTTGAGGTCAAGTTAGACCTCATCTTCAATTGTGTTCCGGTTAACAATGATAATTACGAATTGATTTTACATATTATGACAAGATTTTTTTTTAATATTTAAAATACAGCATTGCGATGAAAGTCACATTTTAAATTCAATTATTCTTGTTATTTGTAATACAGAAATTTGAATTACTGACAAGGTAGATAACAAAATTGATGCTAATGAAATTGTTGAATTTTGGACATGGTAGTAAATATTTTATGTCCCTACACTGCCCCAGATATTTAGAAACGCTGCTTGGATATTTTAAAAACATGTTGTTTAGGCACGATTTATATGCATTGTTATTTAGGCATTGATCAATATTCATTGCTGTTTAGCTACTGATTTCATATGCATTGCTGTGTAGGCACACATTGAACACAATTTATTTTAAGGTCAGAATGAAAGGCTAATGTTTAATGTTTACAAGTCGGATAATGTATTTTTTTTTGGTATTATTTCTAAAAAATGTTTTATTAAACGTATAACTCAAAGTACACCTAAATATTATAAAAACAAAACACATCAAAATTATTTTTAGAAATACGCTTTATGCGAATATAGAGTTATACGATCATTGAGAAATTTGATATTTTATTTATGCGTGTTTTGAATACTGTAATTTCGTTTTCAATTTCTGCAATTTTTGTTCGAGTGCGATTTTGGTTGCATTGCACTAAACAGTACAGCCCATGGTTCTAAGTATTAGACCATTAAAGCACTGACAAAAAAAAACGTTTATTTTTTTTTCCATAACTTATGGAATAAGTACGAGCGCGTTCAGCTGAACTGCGCAGTAACATCTCGGTAAAATAAATTTAATCTGAACAGTAATGGTTCTAGATTTGATATCATTCGATACTTTTTTTTTTATTATTTTAACATTATTGTAGCACTTCATTCAACAAATATTTTCAATTTAAAACAAATAGAGGTATAGCAGAGATGCGTAGTGAGTTCATGTAAATTTAGTTGTATTTACCATGTTTTTTCTTAGAAAAGTGAACTGGTCTAATAATTTTGACCACAAAATAAGGTGGCTAATATTTATGACCTGAGAGGCATTTCGTCACTATGACTTAGTATATTTCCTAATTATTGTTTCAATACTTTTAATATACCGTTTTGTAGCGGAAAACAAGCTCTATTTAGTGGACTTTGTATGTTTTTGCGCTTGTATTTATTTCATAAGCTGTCGAGAAAAAAAAGAAAGGTTTCTCTATCAGTGCTTTGGTGGTTTAATACTTACGGCTATGAGCTGTATATTACCATAAACACCTATAGATAGCAGTATTCGTTCCATTCCCATTTCACTTACTCACAAACTTTTCAACTCACAAGTAAAGCAATATAAAGCGTATAAGAACACTTTATTGGATATTATTTAGGCTATAGTTACTAGGGCACAGCTGTATCCAATTCTATCAGTTAATAACATTTGTTATGTATGACTTATAGTTTTATAGCAAGAATTATCAATATTTTTATGTTAAATTGTAGTGTAAATCTTTTTTAAAACTTCCACGAAGAGATGGCAATTGTCTTAAAAAGTTTTTTTAAACGTTTAATATATTGTTAAATTTACCAGACCTTGATTTTGACTAAGTATGCAAACATTGCTTAAGAGACTTTTGAAAGTTTAGCAAACTAACAAAGGAACTTGAAAGAGAATTGAAGTCACTACTAGTAGAGTTGGTACAATTATAATCAACAAGAGATGATAGATAATTAATTTAGTCAAAAAAAGACTTGAACTGCTTCAAGCACATATATTAGTTTCAAGTTTGATCAAGAGATCTTGAATGAATATAGTGTTGAAGAGACATTTGCAAGTGAACAAACGCTTGAACTTTTGTTTGCTCTGAATGAAATTATTGCAATCCTAAAAAGCCCACAGCCATAGATAAATAAATAACATGATGTGGAAGAGAAATTAAGAGATTCGTGCACCAGAAGATAGGGTTATAGCAACAGGTTAAATCTTGCCAAAGGCTTTGTTAGAAACAACATGATGATGGAAAATAAAGAAAGGAAATCAAAATGTGATTGACTCTAGAAGATAAAATCTGCATCAAACAGTGAAAAGCGTTGTTAGATAAGGCACTACGAAGCCAGCATAGATCTACAACAGTAAGATGAAAGAAATAAAGATAACATTCAGAATGGGAACTAAAAGAAAACAATCATACACATAAAACCAGAATAACAACTCTCGGATCATTCAAATCCAACAAACACACATTTAAAAATAATTGGATGTTTTTAATATTTTAAAAGATAATTGTTTTAAATAAATATTATTTTTCATATTGAGTATTATATGTAAATATTGATTACTAAATGTCATCTCTTTTATCCACGCGTTAAAATGACTTAATATTATGATATTAAAGTGATTCGAATTGTAATTTTGCAACGCGCAATTTACAAGTTAATTAACACGTTGCAGAACTAGTCTTGGTCTTTGTGCAGCACAGTGTATTGTAATGATAATTATAAAAATTTTGAGCAAAAGTTGATTTGATTGAACATGCAGATTGCATAATAGACGAGGCAGGAATGACACCTGGGACTCCCTCGTCTTGTTTTGTGAAAGGCATTCAGCATATTAATTTATTGATTTGATTTTTTATATCTTGTGTTTTTTTCCGTAGTTTTTGAGAACACAGTATTTTTTTGGAATGATTTTCTTATGGTGTTTTCCTTTCAGCGCCTCCAGGGCCACCAGTATTATCGGTCGTTGGAGCAACGGAATCATCCATTTATCTAAAATGGGTTCAGAAAGAAGACAATGGGACCAAAATCAAAGGTAAGGTACCATGTATGTACCCACCTAATACAAGGTTTAATAGATTAGGATTACTTTTGTTTAAATGTACAATTACAACATTTGTACATTCAACATTACACACTTGTACATTGAATATGCATATACTTTTACATTCCACATCAGTTCACACAATGACAATATAGTTGGATAAAGTCAGAAAAAGGAGCAATTTAAGCTTAACGTTTACAAAACATGCACAACATAATTGTAATGGAGAAATGGATTAAAAATAATATAAGTGAAATCACCATAAAAGTTTGGGTTTTGGTAAAGATGAATTATGTACACAGATGTGACTGTATAGGAATAAAGAAAACACGTACAAACTATTGACTGTGTATTCCTCAATTATATTATAACTGAAAAATCCATGTGGTGCCGTGACCAGGAATCAAAACTTGTGTTTACATAGAATTCGGATTCACACATACAATAAAATTCTGATATTAATCGAAGGGCCTCGTGTAAAAGGGTGTTAATTAACATTTATACAATTTCTAAAAAAATGCGTTTATAGATCCGGACTTGTCTCGCTGTCTATGAATCACATCTTGCATTAATATTTTTGCACATGTTGTAATTTTTCTTAAAATTATGCGCAAGGGAAGTAGAATTGCACTTAACACATTAAAATTGCGCTTAGCTTATTTTTGACAAAAATGTTACCTAACATCTTTTTACACCAGGCTCTTCAATTGAATTGGTTGGCTTTTATTAATTATGTACAATACACATGTATGAGTAAAAGAAATTACAGTAGGCAGTGGTAGACAGTAGGCTAAACTTAATTGTTTATCATTCTTAATTATACAATGTATCAAAGTGGTACTTGATATGTCAAAATACGTAAGAATTGTCTTCCATAGCCAAAACTGGAAAATATTGCTAAATTTATTGCAGTAGTGAAACGTTGATATGAAAATTTTCATTTGTTACAGGTTACACTTTAAGTTTTAAACGAGAATACGGAGAATGGGTCGAAATGGACATCAACTCAGAACAAGACGGTTTTGTGTTGAACAATCTGCACTGTGGCAGTCGTTACCAGTTTTATATCACTGCATTCAATCGTGTTGGCACTGGTCAACCAAGCAATATCGTCAACAACCACACTAAAGGTTCTGGTAAGTATGCAGATTATCATAGTGTACAGTAAAATCAAAAAATAAAATGATGTTTCTAAATGGTGTTTCTTTTTCGTAGCTCCCAAAGTGCCTAATAAATCTGACATTTTGTTGGTGAACTCCACTTCTGTGACTCTATTATTGGAACAGTGGCCGGATGGGGGATGTCCCATTCTTTATTATGTAGTTGATTATTCTAAGCTACAAGTGAGTGATGCGTGGATTTTGGTATCTAACAATGTGCAACCTAAACAAAAAGAACTGACCATATTGGATCTTGCGCCTGGCACATGGTATGCCCTCCGAGTGGTTGCACACAATGATGCTGGTTCTACAACAACACAGTTCGACTTTGCTACATTGTCATACGACGGAAGTGAGTACCAAATTTTCTTAGATTTTATACATTGTTATCTTTATGTCATTATAAAACATTTAATATTTTTAAAATTATATACAACGAGTAATATAAACATTTCAATACTCGAACTTAGCGAAAAAGATATTTTAAGGAAACAAAACCCAAGCATCACAAAAATTGGATTTTTGTCCCAGCATGGAAAAGACTCTTTCTTGCTTTGGTTTAATTTGGCTTTATCAATTTCTCAACTGCCAAAAAATGCTTCAGTAATAAGCCATGATTCAAAACACACTGCTAATAATACGAGAAGTATACATATATCACAAACAATCACTAATTAGAGGTACTTAATATTAATTCAAAACAGGCACATAAAACCTGTTTTTAAAAGTTGGTTTATACAATTATCATGTTATTGAGTAACATTCTAGTATTGTAAAACAAGGTGGCTTTAATCAGCGAGGTGACTTTAGACACAAACCAAGAAAAAGATTCAATCCGTGATTTTGTGTAAATGATGTACTGTACCAACATGTATTAAGACTCGTTTGAAAAATTAAAGACTAAAAAAAATCTGATTTTATTATCAGTTGTTTAGACCTTTTACTTCTTAGCCTGCAACTGGCGAAGAACTGATTATGTATGTGAAAAGTTGATTTTGTAACTGGCCAAACTTGATTATTTTTTTTCAATAAGTTCAAAGTTGCGTTCAGTTATGAGACCTTAAAAAGTTTATAGGGCATGAGTTTGCGGTGTTAATGCATTTTTTACAAAAGAAATTCATCAAATTAGACAAATTTTAATTTATTTTATTTTTATTTTTTCAATTTGCGTCCCAAAGTGACATAAAATTACATAACAAGCAACAAACAAACTAATAAAAGCAACAGAAAATAAAAGCCAAGAACTGAACATCAGAAAAATACTATATCATAAAAGGAAAATAATTAAAACTTTGACTCAGTACTTACTACTATACAATATATGTTTTTTAACAGTACCTTAAAATGACTACACGAGACAGAGCAAATAAAAACTAAGCTGTCCAGTTTCACTCCAGAGGTTTATGCCAAATTTGGATGACTTTAGACAATACTATATTTAATTTTTTTTATAACTAAAAATTATAATAATATATAATTAAAATTACTAAAACTAATTTAAACGTAATATTAAATTAGAACGTAAAATAATTAAACTGTTATATTAAAATAAAAAGAATTTGCCAAAAAAACAAACAACACTAATACGGAATTCCAAATCCGTCTGAGATGTCTGTGAAATTGTTTAAATGTTTTTTAGTTTTTTTATTAGTTTTTTTTTTTTAAATCATAGACACTCGACTATAAAGTAATATAGTATTAGATTTAATGTTTTTGCTTTCATCAATTGCACCTTTTAATATACATCTTCCCTATGGTGCATTAATCGACCAGCTGTTATTTTGTTTCATAAATTATTGTTACAAATTATAGTTTACCTCAATCTCATCATGGTAACAATAACTGGTATTCATTATAACACTACTCTAAATTCTATAGTTAGTCAAACACCCGTGCTTCTCACAGTGAACCCACGATTTGTACTTTGCTGTACAAATTGTACAGCTAGATTAACATCACGCGCGAAGTTAATCTAGAAAGCTTGGAAATTATGTAAAAAAAAAAACATTTTGCGCTGTGTAATGCTGGAAGTCATAAAAAAGCTGTCATGTTGGAAAGCCTTAAAAGGCAGAGTTTTTGTTGTGCACCGCAGGAAAGCGCCACAAAGTAGTAGCTATGTGGTGTGCTGTGCAAGAAAACGTTCAAAGTTGTTGCTTTTTTATTGTGCTACTTCTTGAAAAACTTGTGCATGGCACAGTGAAACTTAACAATTTACTAGTGTAATTTCGAGTTTGTTTATTTGCGATCAGTCAATTGCTTTGTCTTTTCATATTCGCGACCTATCGCTTTCAAGCATTCGCGAGTCTGCTTAATCGTGTTTACCTAGTTTTGAATTCATTCAACATTTGCGATTTATTGGCTTGTTATGTTTGTGAATATTAGTAATGTTGCGTTATCTTTATTCAATAACTAGCATATACATATAACTATAACAGCGAAAGTGTAAGCAATAAAAATATTTTTCGTAATTTATTCCTACCAACCTCCTCCAAGACAACGAAATATAACGTTGTTTAAACAAACAAAAAACAACTTACGAATTTGAGAAGAAGGTTCATATAAAAAAATAATTTTACGGTTTTTTAATGAAAATTTTAACATGAAGGTTTTAACATATAAAACTTATAACCTTGTTCAGATCCACTCCAACTCCAACTCAGTGTTCAAATTTTATGGAGACATTGAAAAGTTAACATTACACAACATTACAAGAATAAGTAATTAGATATGATTTTTGCAAATGTAGAAATCAAATTGATTGGCTTTTTACTGTTTGCACACAATGCGCCTTTATGAAATGCTAAATAATGAATGCCTCGTAGAATTCATGTTGCTTAACAAACAAAAACTGTTTATTCTTTCTGCTCAGTCAAAGCAGAATACGTATAGGTTTTAGTTTCGTTTTTATTTCGACTTTGTGACATGCTGCCATCTGTCTACGAGAATTACATTCACTGCAGAAGAATTTTTTCAACTATTTTTTTTTTACAATGATGCCGTAATGTATAAATATGTTATAAACTAAACGAGACGTCCAGAAAGATTATTATAAAAAAATTGCACAGAGTAAAAAAACAAACTAAACAATATTTTAATTGCTTTTATTCTATTTGTACATCTTATTGATTTAACTTTTTTCCGATTTGGTCTCAGTCGTTTGTGCCACCTCGTGTCAATTCGAGACATTCTCATATCTTCATCTGAAGTACGGTAACAAAATTTTGCACACCCACACAAGGCAAAGTTATTATGTTTTCTCACCGCGTTACCGGTTAAAGATCAAGCAGTAAATAAGTTGTTACGATACAAAGTGATATATGAATTATTTCCTTGCTTTGCACCGAAGATGAGAGATTATTAAGTGGAAATTGAACTCAGCGTGGGTTCTGGGAGGCAAAGGAAGTCGTAGTGTTTGGTGGGTGGGGAGTTGTTGTTGCTAATCGATAGTCGAGCATGGCGTGAAAGTGTTTCCCATCCATCTGACGAAATGGTCCAGAGTGTAGACCATTAATAACCAACGCAGCAAGACACAGGCGCCTATCTTCGTGCGCCTTAATACCTCTTATTGGGTTGAATGCAATTTATGACGCGTGCAACTCGCTTCAGAAAGCCATTTACTAGAGGCCACTGGGAATGTGAGTAAATCAAATGTCTTGCGGACCTCGCCAACACTGCTTTGGCCCAAGAAAGTCCACTTAGCCACACCATCGAACTGCAGTTAACTTTTAACCTTTCTGATGGAAGTTGTTCAAATGTCACGTGAGACTTCACTTTACAGCTCGTTTTGTTTCACTTTGATTTTCATCAGCACATTGACCATGAAAATTTCAGGGGGGAAATTTTGTTCTTCTATATTTGATGAACAACATCCCTGCGCTTCGTGTTTCCAATGGCATATTTACTGTATTTAACACTTCGCTAAACTCCACCAAAGAAACGTTTTAAGAAATTTATAAATTCCAGTTAAATAGAGCTGGTGTTGTGGTTCTCGTTGTTGTTGTTATATCAACATTGCTTGCGAAAGTGATTGCCATATTTATTAAGATAATGCATTTAAAATGTCCCGTTTTCTCATTCTCTGTGGTACATTACTAAAGTTGTTCTACTGCAAACAACTGATAAAGCATTAATAAGAAAGAGACGGATTTCAACACTTGTATTGGGCAAACAAAGCAAACGTTTGGAGACGGAATTTCTCCAGCAGTCTCTCGTGCAATTTTTATGCCGGCATTTAACACGCTTTTATTATTTGAACAGCTCGCTTTCTAGCGAATGAAATGGGGACCGATTATTGGAAGTTATGAATTATCTTTTGACATCAGGCTCAATAATGAATCAATTTATGAGAGTTTCGAAACGTGACAAAATGTTAAATCTCTACACATTGAATGATGCCTTTAATAGGTTTGGCAAACAGTAATAAAGAGCGAAAGGGGAGAGTTCACGTTGTGCTTTTCGATCTTGCTCGTTTGCTACATTATAAATTAGGATATTAATGCAGCTAGCTACTGTTTAATTTGTTGGTGCTTTGTCATTCTGGCGTTGAATCTATCATATTTGTACATGGAAAATTGGTGTTGCAGAACTTTTGTTATTGTCAATATGATTCAACTAATGGATCCCTTTTGATGTGGTTATGCTGTATAATGGTACAATGCCTACCTAATTAAATGTACCATAATCATGAAAGGAAATGTAATGATGCTGTTACTTTTAAAAATGATTTCAACAAAGGAATACATATTGCAAAACACAATGTATTGTAAAGAAGGGCTAAACGTTTATACTTCGAATACAAAATACTTCAGTTATTCGAGTTAATTTTAGAGAACAAAGCTTTATATATGAATGTAACAATGATATTTTTACAAGAACCAAACTTAGTTAACCAAAATCTACAAAACATTACAACTTCTTTGCCGGTATGTCTTATACAAATTACATAATAAAATTAGTAATACAAATTACATAATAAAATTAGTAAAATTCAATTTTGTATAGTAAATTTCAATAATAAAATAAAATAATAATAATAATAATAATAATAATAATAATAATAATAATAATAATAATAATAATAATAAATATACTAAAATATTTATCACATACATTTTTGTAAAAATTAAATATTAAATTATTAATCTTTACAGTAGTTTTATTGCGTTTAATGTTACGTTTGTAAATAGCATTGGTTGTTTGTTTTTGCCAAGTTGAGCATTGTAGTAAGAATTTTTGCTAGTGTTGGTGGCTTAAACGTTTAACTAATTTGAATAGTAGGTCTATAATTATTGTTATAATTCTGTAATTGCTAAATAAGCTATATTTGTATAACGTACTTGAAAGGCCTGGTGTAAAAGGGTGTTAGTAGCATGTTTACAATTTCGAGAAAAAAGCGTTTAAAGATCTGAACTTACCTTGCTGCCCATGGGCTACGTCACCATTCATGCACTAATATTTTTATAATGCATTTAAAACTATTGTTGTTTTGCTCAAAATTATGCATCAGAAAAATAGAATTGCACCTAACACATTCGAAAATGCTTTAGGTCGTGTTTAAAAAAATGTTACTTAACACCCTTTTATACCAGGCTTTTCAATTAATAATCCTAAAAAATAATCTAAAGACTCTTGAAGTATACAGTACTGTGTATATGATCGATTGTGTTTTTAAATTCCAGTCAAGTTGTTTACATTAATTTGCATTTGTAGACGAATTGGCTGCTGTCAAGTTCAAACAACAGAACACAGTGTCTTTTATAACTACGTCCTGTGCCATTAACTCGGTTCAACATGATTTATTCTTATAATTTATTTATCGTTGTTTGCTTATCCTGTCCACTTGTTATAAGTTATTCTCACGACATGAAGTTATTATGATAACTATTGAAATCTGATCTTATAGTGATATGCTCATATATAAAGTAACGAGCCAAACCGGTAATAGATTATTTATCATAATAGTGGATATCGATTTTCTTTCCAGCAGGTGATCTAGATTTTTAAAAAAAAATCAATGATTTTCAATAGATTTTCAATAAATCTTGAATGTCGTTCATTGTAATCATTTCGGCCATAGTTAAAAAATATACACTTGATAGTAACCGATTAATAAATCCCTGGTATTGTATTTGTATTGATGTAGAGCAAAAATATTTTAATTATTTTATATTTTTTAAAAAAGAAAGGTGAAACGTAATGAAGGATGTTTCAATCGCTTTCGTCTCCCGCGTTTTCCTTATAACTTTTACACTAATGAGCATCATTCGGTGAAATTTGACACGGAAATACTCTGGTGTATGAAATACATGATGGTCTCATAGCAAGTGTTGAAAATTTGTATTAGCATTAATACAAGCTCCATCGCAACGCCACATTATAATTTTCTCTTATCGAGGCATTATTAGTCAACAAGGTTTCCTTCTCTTGATCTTACCCCTATCTTATTTCTGCATAAGGGGCATGGTGTAAAACGGTGGAGAAAGTGTATCACAACAAGCTGGATGAAGAAAGTGTATCACAACAAGCCACAAACTCTTATGAAACCTCAAGAAAACATTTGGCGGGAAATTAAGGGTCCCAATGTGTCGGTGAATATTATCCGTAGCATGGAAAGGCAAATGCAGGCATATCTTGATGCAAATGGAAACCATTTTTAGCTTTCTTATACACCAAGGTCTTATCATGTCAAATTGCACTGAATGACGTTTATTAGTTTAAAAGTTACAAAGGAAACGTGGGGGCAACAACAAGTAAAACACCTTGTATAAGGTGAATTATCACTAATTTATTCAAGATAAATTAGTGACATATATATATGACAATACTGTTATATGATATAATATGATAAATATATGACAATACTGTTATATATTCATTATAATTAAAAAAAAACACTAGTATTAAAAAAATGAAGAATTGGAAAAATCGTTCTAAAATCTATTTCTAGTGTTTTTGGTACGTTCATTATTTGAAAACTTCCATATTCCTAATGAGGCTCTGATTGGGAGGAGGGCAGCACAGCCCATTTGGCCCAGGCCCAGAGGGATTTTCAAAATTGATTTTATTAATATATTCGTACTACTTTCAAAAAGGGGTGGGGCTCCATAGTTATTGGCCTGGGCCTCATCTCACGTCTCTCAGGTTTATAATGTTTTTGGTCAAGGAAAAAAAAAACTATTCTTAAAATCATGTTTTGATTACTTAAAATAAGTGTTCATAAACTCAATACTCTTGTTTGCGATATACACGGAGTGCAATATATTGGATATATTCTATGTCCATTTATTTTTGATATCAGTAAAACAAAACATTACATGTGTAATCTGCAAGTGAAATCTGCTGTTCACAAAACTACTAGTATATTATTGTTTACGTCGTAAACGCTAATATATTTTTTAGATGATTATTATATTTTAAATTATTTAATTCGTGTTTTTAGTGTATCGCATTGAAGAGTAAAGCATTACTACCTAATTAGGCTTCTGTGCCATACACTACTGCTCTGCGTGAAACCAACAATCGAGGGAGCTTTCTCGTCATTTCTCGGCGTTGCTTGCTTGGTTTACTTACGAATGCTCAATTAACCACTATTCTAAATTAAAAATATGTTTATTTAAAGCGTTTTGTAGTGTAACTTAAGGTTTGTTTGGTTGAGCTATCACATTTTAAAACTAAATTTAACAACTGAACATTCACTTTATGTTGAACCACGTGGTTCAGGGGGTTCATGTTAGTATGATAGCGTACACAGCTATAACACGGAGGTATACGTGCTATTGTTTAGTGCTACGTGGTACAATACTATTGGTAAAAATTTATTTGAAAATATATTTTTAGTTTTGAAACCACCACGAAATGTGCAATCTCTAACTAGCAATGTTGCTAGGGGATTGGCCAATATTTGTTTACTGGTTGTTACAGCAACTCCAGAAAACCTGGAGTTCCAATTTCAATCTAGCATTTTATATATAGAGTAGATTTAAGTTTATTGTGTTTTTATTTAATTACCAGGATGTAACCTTCGTGGTAGGTATGGTAACCACGGGGAATCTAGTTATGTAAACATTCCACGTGGTATCGATAGCATACATCGATAGCATTACTATCGAAACACTAACACAAACTTATGCAAAATCGGTGGGTTACTGTTAAAAATCGAGGGGGTTACGCTACATCGATAGAATCGCGTTACGTCTCGCGCGTTATTTAGGGTAACTATTACATAGTGATGATTTTAAGTGTGTTGTGTTAGTTATTTGATTATCATTATTATAATACTAAATTAAAATTGGTTGTTTTGGTTATTTTGTAAAAAATAACAATTTTGATATGCATTTTTATTTTAAAATAAAAATATATGCATTTTTCATTCAACATGTGTACAAGTATATTTCTACTTGAAACATCATTTTGCACCCAAGCAATTCAAACCTACGTAAATCATCAACACATTATCATCCGCAAGTGGTGTGTTTTTGACCAACTTAAGTAAAGATGTAGAGACAAATATGCACAAAAATACTAACGATATCGTCTTTAGTTTAAAATGTAACAAAAATACCAATGTTGAAGAAAAATAAATAAAATTATAAAAATTACGGAATACTACTTTTTATTAGTGTATCACTTCTGCCAGTTAGGTGCTAAGCTTTAGTCAGTTGGTTTTGTCATTATTAAATGAAATTTTGTTTTTAAGACTTAAAAAGACAATTACCTAGAATTCATCTACAACTTAAAGCTCTTTTGTTTCCTTATTTTGCCGAGTAGTTACTTGGTTTCATCAAAATGGGAGTGATAAAACCGCTTTTCCATTTTCACTCATTCCACCTTGTCAATTAGTTTTGTGTTTATACACAACCATTATTGTCCTAATTTCATTATTTATTATGCAAAAACTAAAAAATAAATAAATAAATAAAAGGATTGTGACCAGTGCTGAAAAAGAATCCACCCCGTAGCGCTGAAGGGCAAATGATGCAGTTTCATCGAACTGTTCAAGTTTCGAATATACCAACCGCAGTGAATCAATGTTGTTTTCAGGGAAGGGTAACGGCTCCCCAAAGGGTGTTTCTCGTTGCATTGAAGGCTGGGCAGTTACTCACTTCCCTTGTTTAAATTGTGTTAGACCAAGGGTTTTATATTATTAATACGTTTGAGCTAATGTACCATCTAATGACCCTTAATAATGGGTCTCCTAACTTCATTAAGCGACACTCCCACCACTGAACTTTCATTCCGGTGTCCTGGTTGCAAACATGTAATTTTTAAACCGTTCCACAATTAGCAAAGACAACAGTTCCTGGCAAACACCTTTCATTACAAAGTCATCGTTTTCATTATTCCGCAGCTGGAGAAAGTAGCCAACTTTGTGGTGAGGTAAAATTTGAATCCTGGGAAACTTTGTTGTTTTGAACAATTTACGCACTCTCCAATGCCACTCAACTACTACTGCCACTTGAATGTAATCATCAAAGTACACGTAATTATTTCCTGGGAGAGACAACATGCTCTGCTCTGTGTGCTACAATTTCATAAACATGTTGTTAAATATTGAACTGTAGACAGCTGTCATTGTCAGTCAGCATGAGTTAAATTGAACACCATTAAACCGAATGTTCGTTGCACAAGTCATGTAATCGGTGTGATAACCAATATTAGAATCAATTGCTCGTAATAATTGAATTCAAAATCGATTGATAGAGAATTAGTTAATGCAAAAGTGTGGCGTTTGAAATTGCTGCAACTGGTTTGCATTTAAAATGTAAAGTTCGAAATTCAATTGTCATATAACGATGAATCATCTGTGGTATACCATTAGTTTTGTGTAGGTTTGCTTATGAAAAGAGAAGTCGCAGTTTATTTTATTTATTTTATTTTATTATTTTTCGTTTCGTAGACAATAAAATACAAAACAAGCAATAGATAAAAAAACACGTTTTTAAGGTTTCACTTTTGTTTCGTGGACATTTTTGTTGGATGGGGAAGTTTGATTGGATGATGAAAATTTTTGTGAAACTGATTTAATGTTTTGTTTTGTTTTTATTTGTTGAAATTGTTTTTTGTTTTTTAAAAAGTATGGTGCAATGTAGGGTGCGCTGTTAGAGGTGTTGTGGAAACCATACTGTAATAAAAAACCAGTTGGCATTGTATGCATTGTTGTAATTGCTGCTGTTGAAATCCAACAAAGCTTTTCCTAAGAAAAAGTAGGTAAAAAGTAACAAAACAGGATACATATAAACAAACAAAAAATTGGTTAAGAATTTACAATATGCGTTAGAAGTTATTTTTTTTAATGTATATAATTTTTTTTTTACGTTTTTTGCGCCAGTTAAGTATTTTCACATTATATCGTTCGTGGTAATAAAAATAACATAACATAATAATTTAAAGAAAAAAAATACTTTTACACAAAGTTTTGAGTATGATATGGATATTGTAGGAATTTAAATTGAAATTGCATAAAAGACAGATTGAAAGATTAAAGAGGAGCTGAATAGGGATAAATGCATTTCTACTTTGGGAAAACAGCATCTACTTTAGAGACATAGAAGAGAGGTAAAAAATTTGCTTTTTCATTCATGCGCAAAATACCGCATGCCTTGGAAGATTAGCCGAACAAATTCGCTGATCTTCTACATTACGATCACGTTTTATTTTAGGGAAAAATCGTGATTTGCAAGCGAGCACATTGTCCAATGCTTTGGGAAGGCGCCATCGATTGCGATTCAATTGCTAGATTCTGTCGGCAGAAGGTGGCAATGGTGCACGCAATTTGTTGGCGCATCTTGCGTTCCATTGTATTTGTAATATGGTTGCTCGCTTCACCACTTAATGGAGTCCAATTCACACTCACAACATGGACATTGCTCGCCAAATGTCAGCAGCGAAAACGACTCGAATGACAACGAGTTAAAGTCGCTTAGCAAATACCATCAGCCTTCCACTCCACTACCCCGCAAAACATGGGACTAATTTTAGAGGATTTGAATACGTTATCTGGGATAGGGAATTGGAAGGCTTTTGTCATTTTTCTTCGCTTTATGCTGAGCTGCCTTTTTATGACCACCAAGGACGGCTCTGCCAACTTCCAAAATGAAACCCAACCTCTCCCTCCATCAGCTTCACGTTCTCTTGTCACCCTCTTTTCTCAATTTCCAATCCTAACAGTTGCCAAATCATGCAACTTAACAGGATAGATATTATAGTCTGGTTATTCGACGATGCATTATGTAGGCTATCTCATTTTTTCTTCTCCTTTTCTAGATGACACTCTATGGCATGATGAGCACTTTTGTAAATCTCGCTAGCTCATAAAAATAATGAATCGTCCGCTGATGCATTGCTCATCACTTTGATGGGTTGTTGCTCGACAGTATTTTATCAGTCACGTGCAGCTCATTTTTTACTCATACTCGATCACAATTTTTGAAATTTTTAAAATATAACAGTTGAAAATGCTCTGGCTTACCCGCATTGTTTTTCAAAATATTTCTCGGTTTGAATTTATTTAGTAAATTTTCACAGGTCAGTGATTGGTGATAATTTCAAGTAATGTTGAATGAATCCCACATAAAATGTACTGTCATTATGATCTGGCGTTTTAAATTTGTTGAGCCTTTCTGTAATTTGAGATGGTATGTAATGTATACTCAAAATTATATGTAATATTTCTATTAATTTCCTGTATCCTGAATAACTTAGTTAAAACACTAATTAAGAGAAAGAGTTTGAAGGAACAAGTTTGACGAAATAACCCAACGTTTTACCTTCTGTACAAAAAGGATTTCGCAAAGGCAAAAGACACCAGCATCACAAACGAAACGGTTAAAAAATTGGGTTATTTCGTCAAAATTGTACCCAGTCAGTAAAGATAAAGAAAGTTTTCAAGAAAACATTTATTATTTTTAACTATAAACAGTATGTTCTCCTTCCCTACCCTAAATATGTTCAACTATGATCCTTCTATATATGAACCCAATAAAAGACTGTATTTTTACATTCAATAAGCATTAGCATTTTTATGAAAACTTTGGTTGTTGTTGTTTGTAGCAAATAATACACTTAATGTATGTTTGATGATCATCTTTAAGCAAATGGAGTAGTTCACGAATTTTTCACTTTTTGTAAGGATTCACTGGTAGTACGTGTATTTTGGTACGTGCTTCAATGTTCAGTACATTTTTTATTTAACAATGTAACGTTGCATAGCGACAACAAATACAAATTGTATAACATTAAAAGTCACGTGATCCCTGTAAATAACGATTAAAACATTTTTTTAAAGTGTAAACAGGTAATTTAGGTTCAGTTTATGCTGTTTGTGTGTTATTTGTTTTTGACAATGTAGTTGCAATAATATTTATATTGGAGTGGAAAAGGCCATCAAAGTTACACTGTTGGTTATTTTATGTTTTGACGATTATCATAGCAGAAACTTATATGCTGATGCATTGTTAAATAAACATACGGAAATGTTTTTTTAAATCATTAATAATTAACTATTAACTTTGTGCGACCTTACATTATCACCTAGGAAACATAAATACGCACGCTGTTTGGTATACAAAAAATGTTATGCGTAAGCTAACTGATAAAGGGTAAGCTGGCTGGAAAAGGTGAACTCTAGGTTATATTTATCATCAGGTGCTAGGAATTGTTATTGCATAAATGCATTATTCATGACAATTTAAAGTGCTCGTTTCTCTTTGTTTACCACTTCTTATTTTCTAACGGATTACACTTATCGTACACTTACCGCTCTCAAGTTGATGCTTGCTTTGTAGAAAACGGTCTACCAAATTTAGCATGATGTTGTTTACCAATTCTTTAGTGAATTTTATTTGCAGTGACGTTTTTTTATTGTATGTACACACGTCAAAACATAGTTTGGAATAAGCAAAAAAAAAATTTTGTTTATTTGTTTTACTAGGTCCAATCGTCGCCGGTCTTCCCACAAGAACAAGGGAATTGCCTCCGTTTTATGCTGATCTGAATTTTATCATTCCTGTTGGAGCATCTATTCTTATTCTTCTGGTAGCCTTAGTGATGATCTGGTTATTGGCAAGAAGAAGGAAAAAGAAGAGGGATTACCATCACAGAGGTAAGCACAAAAATCAGCTTTGTTGGTTACTGGAGACATTTTTGGGGTCTTCAGAGAGATGTTTTTCGTTTCATGTTACTTCATGGGATCATTGCATTTGCGAAGAGTGGGATTTGGCAAATGCCATTAAAAATGCAAGCACATGTTTGCTTCTTACTGCTTTTCGGGTTGGTTTTGAAAAGCATTAAGGTGTCACTTTTTGGGGAGCAGACAGGATTCTTAAGTAATCTCAAAAGTTCTTGTACAGCATTAAACGCAAAGAACCAGTATTAAAATAAAAAAAAAAAACCTTAGGTTTTTTTTTTTTTTTTTTTTTTACATTTACAATTTGTTGTGGAAAGATGAAATGGAAAACCTTTTTAATATTAATATAAAATATAAACATGCATATATACATATACATAAATCCATATTGCATCTTCATCATTATTTCTGTGTTACTTGATTCAGTCGGTGTTCTCGATAAAACTTCAAGTACATTACGTACCTTCGTACACAATGTATAATGCACATACAAGTCGAATAAGACGGTTAGGAATTTACCTCGAATAGTTATAAAATAATTATGATATAAATTTCATTATATAAAAAATTAAAACCAAAACAAACGTACAAATCAAGGGCTTCAGCAATATAGTAATAAGCGAAGCTTTTTTTTTAAAATGACTTATGTTGAAAAAAATGTTCCTCAGTACTGTTTTTACTGTAACTAATTACTTGAATACCTCCTTAATTTTCATTAAAATAGCACCACGATATCAAAAATCACTTCATCGAAGTATTTTGATATCAAAGCACTTCGATATCACAATCAGACCAGTATGGTACTCAATAGAGTTTCTCATCAGAAAAATGGCTCTCCTGATCAATTTTTAAAGTGTGGTTTATCATTATATTGCCAGAAGTTCTTCAAATATTAATGAAAAAAAAGAACAGGAAAATAATACAAAGTTCTCTGTAACAATCTTTGTTTTATTTTAGACACAAAATCCAATTTATATAAATTTTTACAAGGCCAAATTTTACAACCTTTATAAATCACGCAGTTCTGCGCATAACTCTTTAAAATCAAGACACATTTTATCCAGTTTATGTTTTTTTGTTTGACCACTAAACTGTTAATTTTACTGTATGATTGGTACATTCTTGTTTGTTTTCACAGTATATGTTTATTGTCATTAACTGCATTTTTCATGGTTTTTTAAGTCATCGTTGAACTCAGAAAATAGCCACACATTTTAAAGTTAACTTCTTTTTTCATTGAACCTTACTAAAGTTGTTGTTTTTGAAATTAAGTTAAAACAATTTATTTATAATTCTAAGTGGCTTGGAATAATTTTTCGGCTATCACCCTTTGGGCAAACGACTTCATTTGAAAGTTGCTCGCTCGTAATTTTGATGTATTTTGTAATTAAATGGAAGCAAGTAATTCATTGCTCACTGGCTATTTGTCTTTAGTTTTGAGAATTGTAAACACGATAGTTTTATCATTTATAGAACAGTTTACGTAAAGTGTAGTAAAACAGAAATTTCCGTTTTTTTTTTTACTGGGTAATTTTAATTATTATAGTTTTGGTTCACTTTTAGAATTGCTTTTTAATGTTATACTTAAATTTCTAAAGAGTAATTAACATTTTGTGACAGTTCTAATTCTACTCAAAAAATATACAGAATGCATTATCAATAACATTGAACAAGTTTTTTTACTCAAGACATTTTAGAATATTGAATATGGCAGACTATTATTAATTATGAACTTGTTCCTGGGTTTATATTGATCGATAAAAAATGGATTTTGAGATTGTTTAAAGAGTTTATAATTGCAAAATACAGGGTGAAGCAAAAGTCTAGTCACAGCTAAATATCGCGAGAATCAATTGTGGTATAAAAATTTTGATTGAACTATTGTAATGTACAAGGTGTACACAAATTATCTTTGCTAGCTATCTTTGTTGTGGCTGCCCCTGCTTGCTTTCCTGTCACACCGTACTTTCTTCACTCGAAACTTCCGTTTTTACCCGTCAATTTTCGATCTGTTTCATGCGTTGGCATCATTTCGTGAATACCTTCGTCTTTCTAAATCAAACGTGCAGGGTGGATATTAAAGAAATTAATAATTGGATGAGAATTACATTCAAGATCACTTCTTGTAACATCATTCGATAGTATATTGCCGATATACATCAGAATAGTTTAATCGGAATATTTATACCACCAATAGTTTTTGCAATATTTAGCTACAACCTAATTTTTGTCTCACTCTATATAATAATGATGATAATAATTTATTTGTATTACAGCAGATATGGAAATTTACATGCATTGCTGGATTGTGCATTAGCAGATCTGTTTAAACACGTTTGTAACAGTTCACATGCTAAATGTATAATTTTAAATTCACAAATATGCTGATCAAACATTTTAGACGAGCGTCAATTTAGAATTGACTGCTTATTATTAAAAATAAACAAGTTTTATTATTTAATGTTAATGAACACTAGTTAGTGATATATATTTTATATTATAGTGTATGCAAATATTAAATAAGAGTTAACAAACTTTTTCAATTTTCACGACAAACATTATTCTTAGTGGTTTGTTGTTTGAAAAGTGTTTCATTTTGTTGAACCGACATCTTTCGTCGGTTAATATTAATGTGGTTAATATTAACGGAATCATATTAATGTAAACATCATTCTTAGTGTGCCTTGCAGAACAGCTTAGAAAGTTTATAGTAAATAGATTTTATTCGTATTTTTCGTACCATCACATCAATCAATTTTAAAAATTGATGTGAAACTTTTGTCACTATACAAATGTTCAAAATCCTCGTGTGAAAGAATCAACATTAGGTGCTTTGCATACTAAAAATGCAATGCTCAATGGTGTATGCAGAACATCAACTATGTTGCATGTCAATATTTTTTAAAACTTGAATATAACAGTTATGAATTTATAACTTACGAGTGATACGTGTGACATTCAAAAAATAAGTGACATAAATGTTATATATATAATATATATAGATAAATAATAAATTAAATATTTCACACGTTGCAGACTTTTAGTCGTGAAACTTGATTCTAATTTTGAGACTCGAGTTCGTAGTTCAATGCATTTCATTTAAGAAAAACTCCACAGATCACTGACTTCATTTTGATTTCTGCTGAAATCGTGCAGCCCAAAATCTGGACCGAAGTTTCAAATCTTTAGACGTGAGCGTTTAGCTCAATCGAATTTTCTTGAAAAAATATTGAAAGGTCAAGTGGGAGTAATGTGCTCAGGTTTATGCTCTCACTATCACTATACTGATGCAGAGATTTTAAAATTTCTCCAGTCTTGCCACACTTCATCATTTGGATTGGTGCTTTAGTTTTTGATGTCATCTTTTTTCCTTATATTTTATTGCTTCCAGTGCTCGATGAAATTTGAACCGTTTTTTGATGTATGAGATTTTTTTATTGAGGGTTAGCCGAACCTACTTGTGCAACAGTTCATAGCTAACTGAACATGGTATAGACTTTATACAATTGTATTAGAATACAAAGTGTATTATTGTATAAAATCAGTTTGGATAAAATCATAAAATCTGAACTCATTATTAATTTGAAGATATTACAGAACGTGGCAAATTTTATAGAGTATATTGATTTTACACACAATACATTAGGATTTTTACGTACATATTGAACAATGGCTATGAAGTTTAATATACATGTAACAGTTGTCTGATGTAAAACAAAACTATATAAAGTTCATACATTTTAATGCCACGTAGTGTTAAAATTTCAAAATGGTAACCTATTATGAAACTTCTGCAAGTTGATTTACAACACGGGTTTACAACATCGTTAAAATTGTTTGAGAGGAAAAAGTAACATGGGTTGTAAAAAAGTTCGCTGGACAGAAAAAAAATCGGATAAAACAAGTGAAACCATGAATACAATGAAAATTTCGGGGCAAATGGAAGGTTTGCGTTTAGAATCAGTGTTGTAACCATGACTGAACCTTTAATGCTTTTCAGCACAGATGACGTGATGAGAAAGATACATTAGAGCATCGTTACGGATCCATTGGCAGTTCCGCAACCAACCGAAATGTAGCCACGTTTTCTTTTAGCTTTCCACTCGCGTGATTTCATTGCTCTGAAAGCCTGTGATTATCGGTATTTTGTGCCTAATGGAAATCATTCCTTTGTAACGCCATGACCCGATTGAAGGCTCCCGACCTAAATAACTGTGACTAGGGGAAATCCACAAAAAAATATCATGGAGAGAGAGGATATTCTTGTCATTGTCACCTTCTATTATTACCTCCCAAATCAATAGGGTGGAACGAGTATTGGGAATCATTTATGAAATACTGGGCCATCATCACATCTCTCTTTTTTTTTTTTTTCTTCCATTTTTATCATTTCTTTTATAGAAGACTACACTGGCCAGGAGGCAAAACAGCTCAACTCGGATAACGAGAGGAAGATGTTCCTCTCGGACAAAGAGATACTGACCCAGGGAGGTCATGTGGAGATGAGTTACGACCCTGCCCTGGCACACCGATATCACCCTGCCAACTTGCGCACACCAACGCGCAGCTCTGACAACATTCAAGGTAGGATGGAGTCTGGAATTCTTATGCTGGGGTTATGGGGGCTACAAATGAAAGGGGGAGGAAGAAATTGATCATTATGTGGGGGATCTGTTAGCTCTGTGCACACAGAGAGCGAACAACCTCACTACATGTTTGAAACAAATTGGCATTATACAACCCAAGTTGGTCAGATCTAGATTCTTTAAGAAGAATGTGCTTGCAGTTAAAAGATCATCTTTGCAACATATTTTTACCCATAGCTAAGAAAATTATTTAGTTTGTTTGATATCTACATTTCGTGCAAATCAATAACACAGTAACCTGGTATGATAGTTTTGTTGCTCATGAAAATTAAACTATTGTTACTGTAGCAATAAATGCCAACACAGCAATTTGTTTGTTATACACAGCGTTCACTAAACAACTCGCTGTTCTGAATGCATACTGTGCGGATTTAAAGTTAGTTTGAATAATGCAAATTTTTATTTAACATGAACAATTTGGTAGGTTATCATTTTTTATTTAGTGATTTCTGAAGGGATTCGGGAAATATTATGTTAAGCCACATTTTTAAAATTGTTCAAGAGAGCCGTTTTTCTGGTGAGAAAACTTCGTAAAGTATCGTACTGAGCAACAAGGTGATTCTCTATATTATGTTTATGTATAAATAAATAAATAAATAAATAAATAAATAAATAAATAAATAAAATACATTTTGCCATTTTCTAGAAAATACACGAAGTGGTAAAGTAATAAGTTAGAAGCAGTACTAAAGGACAGTTTGATATAAAAATGTTATTTTTGGGACAAGTGTGGCTTAATACTATATTGCTCGGAGCCCTTCATTTCATGTCCTTAAGTAGTTCACCATATGTTATAAGAATGAACATGATACATTGAACTTGTTTCGTTTGTATGTACTACATACAGACCCAAAAGTTTAAAAAAAATCAGTGAAAAAATATCTAATATAATGAAATTTATACGTAAAACAACTATATTGGTGTACTGTATGTATTATTTGAAGTTTGCAAGTCATTTAATGCAATATTATAATAAAACAAATATGTGCATCAGTTCATTCATAATACTGCACTGGAACGTTTTAGAACAAGAAGTTTTAAGTGGAACTTGTGTATTGGCATTTTAAGGACGATTTTTAGTTTATTAGTTACAGTATATATAAATTTTAATTGAATTAATGAAGGTAAAAATTACAAAAATTGCCGAATCAAAAAGGTTACAGAATTGCTTAATTTTTACAGAATTTCAAACAGCTAACCATTTGATAATGTTGCATATTCAATTATTGCCGCTTTCATTAACTTAATCGAAAAGATATCAAACAAAAATATGTTGTTGCAAAGATACTTTTCACTGCACACGAATGGAAATTTTGCTATCACTAAGTATTATTAAGTTTAGTAGTTTTAAGGCTTCAAGAAGTATGAATGATAAAACTGGCTATAGCTTATAGGTATAACTTCTAGATCATTCGTTGTCTCTGGAAAATGGCTATAGGTTATAGCCATAGGGGCAGTTGGTGTGATACTAATCCCAACCACTTATGATGTGAATAATTAGGTTTTTAATCTTAAGTGGTAATGAGAACAAAATGCACAAAAGTATCAACCTCACGCTTACTCAGAATGTGACACCAGTACCTCCTAATCACACAATACCTCCTTCCTTTCACGACATAAATACGCCGCTTTACTGTTTTCACCTCACTTAACGTGTCATGGTACTTGTGAACTCATGTTTCCTTTCCTTCGTTGTTGCACATACATTTTAGCAGATGTCGGAGCAAATGAGCACCAATTAGCCTTCGCACCACACTCACGCTATTCCCATTAAGAATTCATTGTTCGTTTCACACCCAATGCAATGTTTGCTGTGGTTTTGGAGTCCACTTTTTTTTTCTAAACTCGAGCATAGAAGTGCTGTTGTGGCCGTGATGGTTGCGTGCGTATACCACCATCATACTTGTATGAGTGTTGCTTTTCGAGTCCCCTCTTTTTGTGAGAACAAAGTCGTCGCCCAGGCCGACGGTGTTTCTCCTCCTACAGGCCTCAGCCGCTACTCCGGAGCCAAATTTGTGATCCACGACCCAATGGCACCGCCAGCCTTCGGACAGCATGTGCGCTATTCACAACACTGGGCACCAGATAACTACTAAGCCATTGGACAAATGAGGAGACACAAACCCTCCTGATGACCGAACTGACGGATGATGATGATTGGGAATCTTCTGATGGCTGTTTTCATTGCTGGGAAGTGAATGTTTGTTTCAGTTCCACAAAAGATTATCCATTCAATCTTGAAATGATGGATATTCGTAATAATACAAGTATAAGAACACATGGTGATGTCTCTAAGAAACTTCTAGCACAGATTGTGCATCACACAGGCCAAAACTTTTGAAGCTGTTGTAAAAACTGTGCATTGTGCACTTGTATATTTTACGGATGGTTATATAACTGAATCAAAGTCATCATATTGATTTACATTTTTTTATCTGGATAGTGACATTTTCACCAATACTTTTACAGGAATGACTAAAAAAAGTGGGTGGATTTAACTTGCCATGGCCTAAACTGTAGGTCTCTACAGGATTCACTGATTTCGTGACAATGCCTAATGCATTTGTCAGATACAGGTTCATTTTTGTCACTAACTGTATGCTTTAAATTAACATTTATTTTATTGAACGTTAAAGGCAGAGAAAATTAAATATTTTGATATTACGTACAGTATATGTTTCTTGGAGAGACTTGATGTTCTGTGTTGGAACTTTCAGTTCTTTATTTGCCTTAGTTTTATCGACTTATTCGTTTTTTCTACTTTGATGGTACTTTTCAATGTTGATTACTTTATTTCTTATTTGTGATCGGCTTTTTCTTCTTTCAGAAATAGTTTCTATAGTGGAATATTATTTGGCTATTGGATACACAAAGAAGACTTATTTTTTTACTTTGTCACAGATCAATAACATGTGCTTACAATCCATCACTCTACCATAACGTGAATTGGGAAAAAATTGTTTTCGGACAAGGTTATTTTTCAATAACCTTAATTTGACAAAACAAATGACAAAACAATTTAACTAGATACTGTATTGTTTATTTCGATACAATAAGTTATAACGCTACAGTTGCCTTAAATTAGAAATACTATTTCAACATTTGGTTTGTGTTTTATTCAACTTAAATCTCAGCCTTGACGATTTCAGTAGTAGTTTATAAAAAAGTTAACCATCCATTTAGGTGCATCCTTTTAATGTAGAACAATTAAATAGATGCATCAAAATTCACTGGTATATTGTTCAAATTTAAGATTTTTGCACGTGATTTTAACTTTTAAGTTTGAAATTTTAACTTTTCTCATTCTCATCTACCTACTTTTCTATTTATTTTGATTATTAACTAATAATTGCTGGGCTACACAAAACTGCCATTAGAGAATTGTAGCGCATACTACATTTACCCACCAAAAGTACCAGTGTCGAATGCGAGATAATGGTACGTACTTCTACGCAAGTCAACTGTAAAACGAAGAAACACATTTTACAAATGTTATCTCTTACATATATGCCACCAGTTCAAATGTGATATGCAATGGTTTAACTTACCCTGCATTCCCAACCGTCAAGGTGCCGAGTCTCATACAAAATTCAAGAATTATTGCAATGGAACATGATCTTCTTGTCCAGTTGTTACTTAATCTTATGTACTCCCATCATCTAGAATGTTTTGGATTTATGCCCTTTTAGCAAATGGTTCATGCTCTACAGCTTTCCATTTTCAACCCTTGTGTTGGCGCCAAAACCTTTAAGCTAGTCGCTTCTCCTTTAAACTGAAAAGGTTATTGTAAATTGACTCGTGTCTTCAGACTGAATCGGCTCCCTCGTCTGCGCATGCTCGCGGACTCAGTTTTATAATAAATAAATCCTAA
>JAQIWH010000627.1:0-44019 GCA_034695005.1 Cryptops parisi | reverse complement strand
TATTTAATCATGCCAAACAAATTATATCCAACTTTTACTAAGCGTCCCATAAAAGGGACAATGGCCGTTAATGGGTTTATTAACCAAAGTTTAAATAAGTTTTTAAAATGTCTGTTTAATAACATTTAGGGTATATGCCTACATGCCTACCCTACATTAGGGTATATCATCGATCAAATTATGCATATAACACATGGAAATAGTCATCAATCATCATCATTCGATTAAACGTGCTTATACAGAAGGCAGTATTAATAGTTCAAGTTTTGTAATGAACTACGATTAGTACTTGTTACTAATTGCTCTATTTTATTTTTTTATATCTGGAGACCACCTCGTATACCAGAACGATCGGTTTTGTTATGCTCATGGTCATGTTTTGTTTGAAATCTACAATAATGATTATTTTACGATAAGCTACTGTTTACAGCAGCTAAGCAGTAAACGTTTAACAGTAGTAAAATTCAATAGTGTTTCTATTAAATTTCTCAACTGTCGCCCCGCCCCGCTATTATTAATAAATACAAACTTTCTTAAATGTTTCAAACACGTTATTCCCAATGGGACATACATAAGTTTATTATAGATTTTGGGACACTTATATTTAGGTTTCAGCGTCCTAAAAATTAGACATTATGTCCGCACATATTCAACTTTTGACTCAGGAGTTCCAATATTTTCTATGCCCTGCACCCTCAGGAAATATTTGGTCAATGTTCGCACCCCGTACAAAAGTAATATCAAACCAAGTCTAATTTAAAATTTTTGAACCACAAACTGAACCACGTACAATACTGCAGATAAACAATCTGAAAGGTGAGCTTTTAACTCTTTTAACAAATATATAAATTGAGCTATTAAAGTCTAATTTATCCGAAATATTGTAAACAGTAAAATCAATCCCAATGGTGAGCATGAATTTCAATGAATTCTTTGTTTCTGCTTCTCATTCATGAATTTGTCAAAATGTGCTACTTTCTTGCTGACTCCGAACCGGAGGTCCGCTCTGTGTTGCACCCCCCCCCCTCCCCCCCGTGAAAATTCCATCTCGCACATCTAAGGGTGCTGACACCCCGAGGTTGGGAACCCTTGCAACTCGTCTAGAAGTGCATTAGAATTTTTTTAGCACATATACGCACAAATTGAAACATTTTTATATACAGTACAGTACAGGTATTTGTAGAATATGATATAAAATGCATTTATATACAATGAATGATCACTGCATGCAACGTGTCAAAACTGATTATGTTATAAGAACTCTTTGACGAATTCAATTAAATCTAGGTGAAAATTGAGTAAATAAAACTATGTATTAAATTTGTTAGCTTTCATAGACTAAGACTAGGGTATTTTGAGCATTTATGGAGAGTTTTGTACAGCTTTAGCAATAAGTATGCTTTTTATTTTTATTTTAGTCATATAGTATCAAACAGTACATCAAAAGCAAGGTAGTTAAACCACAAACGCCTTGTACCACCAAATAGGTCACTTACGGCTTGTGACAAATCATTTTTACAATCACAGTTACAAATCATGCCAAAGACATATAAAAAAACAAACCAGAAAATATAGTATAAACTACTGCATATTCAGCTATTCAATTTATCAATTAAAGTAGTCAATCGGTTAAACGTTAAAGTAATAAACGATTTAGTAATGCTGGACACTGTTTATGTCCATGTTGTTGACCACATTGCTGAAATGCTTTACGAGGGGTTCCTTTTGATTGAGTTTGTATGGGCTTATCATCACATCAGCTACAGTTAGTCCTTGTTTCTTTCGTGATGAATTCTTTTTTTGTATTTTATCCACTTTCTTTTCATGTGTTTGTGCATTCATGTTATTTATTTATTTATTTATTTAAACAGGACGAAGTCCCACTAAACTATGTACAACTATAAAAACAATAAAACAACAGTATCACTCAACACAGAAAAATTATATTCATAAACATTTTTCTTGTTTTTCTTTTATATAAGGGTTATTAAAAGTTATCATAAATCATTACAATATTAATTACATTAATACAATATTAAAACACAATCGAATTATTACATCTGACACTACTAGCTACTTAGATTCACATGTTCATTTATCACCTTTGTAATAGTTCTTTTATAGTTTATGGTATCATTCGGTGTCAGCCTTCTTATCCGTACTGGTAACTCATTCCAGGCTGCAAAGGTGTTTACCGGATATCTGTTATAGTTATATTTACAGGAAGAATCGAGTAGTGCAAACTTAAAACTATTTGGTGTTCTTGAGTTTGTTGGTTTATTATAAAATTTTGAGTAATAATGTGTATGTATTGTGTGTCTTATGGATTTCAATAAATAGTGAAGGCCTAGTTCATATAATAAACATTACCAAACACTACACGTTATATTTTACCGCTGTTTACAATATACATTAATATTTAATCAGTCCATCCGTACATGTGTCGACCGGGCATTACTTCGCCTGTGCAATTGTCTACCCGTGCACGAGTCGACCGAGCATTCGTCGGCCCGTGCTACTGTCTATCCGGGCATTCGTCGTCCGTGCAAATATCACCCTTTCCTTTTGAGAACCAACAAGAATGGTAACGTATTAACCGTGTACGGTAATACTTCTCCTTACTTTGTTAATTGATTTCAAGACTTGCCACTTAAGTCGAAAAACGACTTAAGTCAAATAAGCTTTATAAGAAACTACCTATAAACCACTATAAGTAACCTCATAACGTCGCGATAACATTATCGCGTAAGACATTTTTATATTCTTTTAAATAAATGTATACTGTCTGACAAACTGGCGTCAGTTAACTTTTATTTGTAGTAACGTTGTACGTATAATTAGGGTATTTTTCAATCCGTCGTATTAGAACTACAACACGCCAACTATAGTGTTTATTAGAGTATAATGTGATATGAAAAATGGTTTGTTTTAAAAAAAAATTCTTGTACAATTACAGAAAATGACAATTCTGTCACCGGTGGAAAAAAGCATAATGGGATACGTGAAAGAAGAATGGAGTTTTTGGAGACCCAGATTGGTTGTTGAGAATGCTAACAAGGAACCAGTGTTTAAAATCATAGGACCTCACTGTTGCGTTTGCAGATGTTGTGCGGATGTCGATTATCATGTAAATCGGCTGTTATTTTTGTAAATCTGATCAAATTACAGTAGATCACCGATCATCCATAGTAAAAGGAATAAAAGAAAACCCATCATCAAAGTTGTACGAATTTAGTACAATTTTGAATTTACCCCACGGATAATCGGTGTTCCACTGTAATTGGTCTATTTAGATATTTATAAGCAATTTGTGTCACGATCTATTTTATTGTATTAGATTTTCGATTTGGATGAAAAGACACAAAAAGGTGTTATTCGGAAAAAATGGACCGAAATTGTTCAAGAAACAATGACCGATGCTAATAATTTCGTGGTGTCATTTCCAATGGAACTGGACCCTAAACTCAAAGCAGTTCTGCTAGGAACTGCATTTCTCATAGTAAGACTATTGACAACACATATTGTCACCAATTTTATAATATCTACATATAAAAGAAATGTAAATTAAATTTTGCTATAAGTTGATTTTTTGTTATATTTTCTCTCCTACAGGATTTCATGTATTACGAACGCATAAAGTGATGCCAAGACTCAAATTCCAAAGAATCGCCCTGTATTGATGCTTTTCAAAAACGGAACGTTGATTAGAACGTTCTGATCGATGGAAAACTTATTTCATCAAAAATAAAATTTACCATCTCACTCAATATAAATAAAAGATACATTATGTTATTAAAAATTAGAGCAAAAAATATTAAGGAAATTTTTTATTTACTTGATCAAGCCCTTAGAAGGGGAAGCGAAACGTTGGTTTGACTGCTACTCCAACACTCAGTCATTGGATTTTTAATTTTTTTTTTAAATTTAAAATATATTGCATTAAATTTTGATAATTTATTAGGAATTAATGTTTTTCATATCATTTATTAAAATGTTTGTATCATTTATCTTTTGCTTAACAAATAAGCTATGTTATCCATTAAAATACTGATATATTCGAACATGTAATCATGCCCACATTAAATTAAGAACTTGTTCTTTTATTACGATAGTCTTTAAAATCCTTTCTCACTTGCTTGGTTCACTCATTTTTTAACAATATTGCTTTCACGTGGCATCATGGTCTATCTGGATGAATCGATATAATATACGTATATCGATACTCACAATATCGACTTCGTTGTTTAGTTACTAAGTTGTTGATGTCGTTCGATCACTTTACTCAAGAAAAGTTCGGCAGTGAACGAGGGTGGCGGTTTAAAAAGGGCGAATTAACGTGTGAGAAGATACATTAGTTTTGTGTTCTTTAGTGGCGAAATGCGGAGGTGACGATGTATCGAAGATCGACTAAATATAGAATACAAGAAATAAACCCTGTGGTTGGTGTGGTAACCACGGGGAGTTTAGTAAACATTGGGTTTACTTTTCTTTGTGCACAATTTTTACTTCATCTCATTAGTTACTGCTTGCGTTAAGGTGTTGGTATAGTAAACAAATCCAGCAGGAACTATATATTGGTGAACTGACCAATATTCAGAATCATTCTTACGCGCTTTAGATTGGACAGCTTCTTTTATTCCATCTTTGTTGTTCACCCTCATGCTTCACGTTGTTATGGTAATCCTAGGGGATAACCATCAAAACGTGAGGCCTGAGGGTAAACAAAAAGCGTTCATGACACACAAACACGCACAGATCTGGGTATTTACCATATACAATTAAATAACATACTGTATATATAACTCCTATAAAAGCAAATAACATGGAAGCCTCTGTTGCCATATAGCATTGGTCAATCACGTGCGACCATTTACAGCGAATCTAAAAACATTCATGAAACAACCAAAACGAAAATTTAGGATTGATTTAATTTCAAAAGAAAACACTTCAGCTTCTCTGTATAACACAAATTGTAGCGCTTTTCTGCCGAGCACAACGCATAGCTACAGCTTTTGAAAGCTTTCTAACATGACACAGCGCATTGCTGCAGCTTTTGAAGGCTTTCCAACCTAACACAGCGCATTGTTGTAGCTTTTGAAGGCTTTCCAACATATCACAGCGCATTTCTACAGCCGTCAGGTTTTCCAGCATAACACAGCGCTTCGCTACAGCTTTTAAAGGATGTCCAACATAACACTGCGCATAGCTAACTAGTAAATATGTGAACCATATTTTATAACTTGTACATTTGTCTTTTGTTGCATTGTGTTTGTTTTGTTTTTGTTTCTTTGTTTTTTGTTCTTTCTTGATCCTGCTGGATTGTTTAAAAATAAATCAAATTTTACAGAATTTCGAATTTTAGCCTTGTAGCATACATTATTAACACGGTACATTTATGCTAGGCTTACGAATAATGTTTTTGTGGTTATAACTAACTACAGGAATTTACGAAAAATACATTTCTGCTGAAACAGTGCACAAACATTTTATAAACAGTCATTTTGGTGTTTCCCTCTCTGATGGTGTCACCCAGTGCGATCCCTCACACACACAACCACAAGTGACACACCACTGAATAGATTGGATAATATTACAGTATACATAGGTTAGGTTATTTCATAAACGGAACATTCAATTACATTAACTTTTGCACACTTTCGTTAACAATTTTGTTTTCAGGTTTTTCAATAATTTTGTTAATAAACTTTGTTTATAATTTTGTTGACCAGTCACAAGGGCATTTATAAGACTTTTAAAAAAAGTCGGCGCTGTTCTCCCTATACATACTGTATATGACTTACAAGTATTTCAAAATCCTATAAAATAACAAAATGAAATTGTCATTGTCAGTGTGAGGGTTAACATTTTTTGTGGCACATGTCGCATACATGTTGTGTACACATAGCAGAAGCGTTCTGTCACTTGTGTATCACCGCAGAAAATTGCATAATTTTCTTGCCGAAAACGAACATCTAGGGTATTTCTCTTGTCTCATAAGTTGCATATACGTAACTCGCGTAAATTGAGAACTCTCAGTACTTCATTTATTTCGTTAAGTGGTTAATTTCATAGTTTCTACAAAATCTATTATCGAGAATTTGCTGTGGCTCAAGTCGTTTCCTGGATATATCAATCACTGACAAAAACAACAACGGAGTCGAAATTCTTAATTTAGAACGACCATTGAAATTGTGACGTTTGTTATTTTCCATGTTGCAGGTAATATTGATTATAAAACTGATTACTGTATTATTGATTTGCTTCTGGCAAATATAATGGTGAGCCACATTTTTTACATCAATCTATCCCTTAGTACTGTTTCTAGTTTGTTACGTTACCAAGCGAAGCGTAATGTAAAGTCTACGTAAATCTAAAGTAAATGTAAAATAAACGTAAAGTCTTCGGGATGCGAAGACTTTCTGGCATATTTCATGGGTCACTACCTCCACTCCGTTTGTAACACTTTCCATAGTCCTTCCAATGTGGTTGCTTTGTGTCAAAAGATTCGCTGTTTTAAATAACCAACTCCGAAAAAGTCCATGGGACTAATGTCGGATGATTTGGTAAGTATATCCTCTTTTTAAATGTGATTCGGACCTCCGCCACCCTTCTCATGAGACCTATGAAATAAACTGTGGTCAAGATTGCCGTATGACTGACAGCCTTATCATGGAGGAGGGTAACCTTTTGACTCATTTTCTTTAGTACGAGCTTTTTTAAGTCTCTCAAAACATGGCGCGAAAATGCTGCTTTCTGATGCTCGTCGTTTTTTCGTTCGTTTTTGAACGAAGTATTCAAATGACTGTACTTTGAGAACATCAATTTTTATACTTCTAAGTTGGTTTACGATTAATCTGGATAATAAACCACTTTTAGAAAGCATTTTTATGCTTTTTGTGCATTATTATGTACATTTCTACTTCGTTTAAATGTGCCGCCATTTTGTGTTTGTTAGAAACAAACAGTTGCCAGTATTAGGTAAGTACTTCCTTATTAAATAAAACAAAATAAATTTTTAAATAATTGTGATTTTAATTTTTTGAATTTGAAACAGTCATAATTAGTCAGCTACCCTCCGTATGTTGACAACCTATGGGGTAAGATAATGAGAGTTCACCCATGCTCTTCACTTCAGTGGCGTATTTCAGGGTTAATTTAAATACGTACCATGACAATCGTTGTTAAAGCATTTTTAAATTCGTATTTAAATTAACCCTGCAACAACTGAAATACTCCATTAAAGAGCATGGGTGACTTGCAGAAACGCTGTTGTTGGGACAGTGAACCTTTTCCTGTCTATTGTTGCATAAATGTTTTATTTAGGTTGGATTATTGGAAATAAAGAAAACAAAAGTAGACTCCGACTAAATGAGTTCGTGGCTACAACTTTCTAAATATAACTTGATGTCTACTACTTAGGGTCAATTTTATAAATGTTTGCCCGGAGCGCAAATTTGCCTTGAGCAGACGCTCTAAACGCATGAAATAACATCAAGATTCAAATTCACAAAAAACACCTGTTACTGATTGTTTTAAAAAACGAAACGTTGATTAGAACGTTTCGGTCGATGTAAAACCTTTTTTCAATCAACAATCGAATTCATCAGTGAAAAGTAGCTGTATTCAATTCTTTAAATACTGGAGAAAGAAATACTTTAAAAACTACGGCAGGAAATTGTATTATTTATATAGAGTAAGGGTTAAATAATTTAAGAACCTGGGTGCTAAGCAACATTTTTGTAAAACGAAACGACTCAGCATTTTCGAATGAGTTCGGTACAGTACAGTTTTACCTTACTGGCGCATAATTTTGAACAAAACATGTGCAAACATATTAGTCGAAGTGTGAAGTGGCTCATTGACAGCAAAGGCAAGTTCAGATCTTCAAACGCGTTTTCCTCGAAATTGTAAAAATGTTACATAACACACCAGGCCTTTCAATTCTAACTAACTGGTGTGCTAATCCAATTCCATGAAGTACTGTATACCATTGAACTAGTAGTTCTGTGAACAGCAGACCTCACTCCGAAAAAAAAAATTACAAAACTAAATTTTTAAAAAACAATTTTTTTAAAAAAATGATGCGATTGCAACCAAAATGTAATGAGTTTTGTAAGAAGCCCTTCTGAATAACTTGTGCAAGTTTGAAGTAAATTCATTGAACCATTCGCAAAGTTATCGCGAGACATAGACACATGCAGACAAATGTCATTTCGTCTCAATTCTCGAAACATAGACCTCGCTTCATTCGATCAATAATTTCTTTTTAAAATGCAAACAAGTTTTCAAAATCAAAACATAAAACAAAAAATGAGATTGTCTGATTATTGAAAATTTGGTATTAATTTATCTTTTGCTTAAAAGAATATTACGCTTTAAAATATTTATACTGCATTCGAAAAAGTTCTAACATGAAATTAGAACTCGTACAGTATCTAAATAAAGTGCCATTACATGTTACTACACTACCACAGAGTGTCTGTGCTGGTATGTCAAGCCTTCAACGTTAACACTTTTTTGAAGTCAACTTGAGCGTAATGGGTTTCAGATGTCACATCTGGAACCAGTCACTTGTAAAAAATAATGAAAAATTCGAACGAAAATTCCTTCTGCTGCTTTGAAGGTTGAGATCATTGGTATCCAAATAAACACTAATCTCACCTACACATAATGATTTTGATCAATAAGGATTTTAATGTCAATTTTTTGTCACTCGTTTTAAAACCCTGGAAATGACACAAAACAATTAACAACAAACGAAGAAAAAAAAATACAAGTGGATGACAATGCTGGTGTTGCTACGCGTGGATGACGTCAATTGGGAATACCCATAATGCCATTTTGAAGGACCAACTCCGAGAGTGTAACCTAAAGTGGAGAACTGATCATGTTTCTATAGACGTCGAGACAAGGACATTATTTTCTACACCACCCCAAATTCACCCCCCTCAACGTCCAAGACACCCGTCTTCTTATTTGAACAGCAGGTGATATAAGTTATTTTTCTACAGCTTTTTTATTTTCGTTATTTTTCACATTGACGATGAATCGATATATTTTCCTTGTTAAAAAGAGACGTAGGCGTCATCATGGCGCCAGGCGCCACATGAGCTTTCCCTCAATGTGTATGTAGGTTACAAACAGCGCGATATAGCCTAGTGTAACTTGTATAACTTTCCTTGTACGCATACAGAAGTAATTGTTTATAATCTAATACCGGAAGCAATTCTTATCATTTAATTATTTTATGGCATGGATTCAAATGTTATCGATAGTAAAAATTAATTCCATATGTCGCGCGTTTTTTGTTTTAATCTTACATAATGAAGAACATAGTGTACATGCAAAATATGCACATAAAAAATAGTAATAACCTTGATAATGTTCAATTATTTATTACCTTTGTATTGCCTTTCTTCATGTTTTTAAGAAAAAGAATCATGGTTTAAAATTCAAAATTCATAATTTTAATGTAAATTCATAAACTTTTCTTCAAATTGGGCAAGTGAACCAGTTGTCAACCACCGTTCAGTAGTCAGCTAAACACCTATTTAGAAACCCCAATAAATAATTGTCAACTTACATTTAATATTATCGGTTTTCGATTGATACTTGCAGCAAAAACCTTAATTATGCATAAATCGCATAAATCGAAATCGCGAAAGTGGACAGTTGGAGCGTTAAATTACTTGTGCACCACCATGCAAAATCGCATAACAGCGAAGTTTTCTTTCATATATTTTATGTTACTTACATATTACTTAAATTAAATACAACGAATGCTCGATTTGTGCGATGGTTACGTTCTGCAAAAAAAAATCGGACAACCGGAAAATAAATTCCCAACTACAGCGGGAAATTCTAGCGTGAGGACTAGAATTTGCGCCACACGTGACATACACAAGGTGGAAGCACTCTTGTAAGTTACAAGAGTGCTTCCACCTTGTGTATGTCACGTGTTACAAGTTGTAACACTGCACAGTATCGAATAATAGCGAATTTTTTTACATATGACAAGAATGTGTGGGAGAATTTTTCCTCATTGCATATTGAGTCGAATAAAAACTCGATTATCCGAATCGCGATTATCTGAAATTTCGGTTTATCCGGATTAGGTGAAATATTTCATTTCAATATAAAAATCAATAAGTTAACGAAAAATCATCGACATTTGCAATAGCTATGGATAATTTATCAAACAAATGATTGTAAGTTAATACCGTACATGTAGGTTACATATTTATTGTTCTGTTCACGTTTTTCAACTTGCACAACACATTGATAGTTTTTTATACATTATACTCTTTATATTAGCGTTACTTGTGAATAAGCTGGGTATACTGCCATCTACAGTTGTTAATGAGAATATACTGTATGATCCAATGTAAAAAAAAAAATCGCATATACAGTATATATATACAGTATATAAATAAATCGGAAATTGTACAACTCAAAAATGAAAGTATTCAAAACCCCCATAAATCAAATATCGAATTACTCAAGGATCGCATAAATAAAAAATTTGCATAAATCGAAACGTGCAGAAATCAAAAATTGAATTATTCAAAACACGCATAAATTGGATATAGAATGCATAAATTTAAATTTGCATGAATCGATACATGCAGAAAAATGAACTTTATTGCATTATGTATGTACATGACAGTATATAAATAGTATGTTTAAAATCAATGTACTTGTATTAATACCAAAACGGATTATCCGAATTTTCGTTTATCCGAAATGGGCTTAGTGTCATCACATTCGGATAATCGAGTGTTGTACTACAGCATAGGCTACATAAATGAATGATGATTTTACATTATATATTGAAATTCTAATGTGAACCTCATACTCAGCTTTATTAAATACTAGCAGATGTCGTTTTGGTGCTTACATAATTGCATTATTCATAATGGATGATATTGCTGATTCTTGTGGGATCGCACATTATATAAGTGTTGAATAGATACAGTATATTAGTTTGGTTTTAAATAGTACCTGTGTTTTTTTTACTAAGACAACCTATGCATCATAGAGGTTCAAACCATCACAACCGTTTAATTTGAATTTAAAAGTAAAATCGTGTTTCCATTGGCTTAGCTTATCAAACTTCTCATTTTTTATCTCAACTCAAATATATTGAAAGAAACCAAAAATAGATTACTAATTAAAAAAAGATATAACGGTGTATCATTGTAAGCAAACTGTAACTATAGGAACATTGTATTTAAAAGTACCATCAGGAAAACCTACATTTTTGTATGTGCTAGACTGAATTTGCCACACCCACAAAATGCGGTTGTGGTTACCATAGTGATGGACTTGCATCCGTTATAGATAACATTTTTCACTCTTATTATTAACTTTTATTCAATAAACATACAATATACATGCGCATCCATCCATCCATCACATTCATAACTTTCGTTTCAGAAATACTCTTATCACTGAATAGTCTGAAATACTGCCACGTCGGAATATATATAACACCCGACATTTCAATAACACTGTAGTTAAAACTCCTACTAGCGAAATCATCAACATGTCTTGCAAACATTACACATCCATATATAAAATTATGTAATATGTTTTTAATATTACATGCAACCTTTCATTCAACTTGACATGAGCATGGTTTGTGGGTTTATTTGTTTGATTGAACATCTTTGCGGTTTATTTTGACACACTTCCCGATATCGCAGAAAGCTCAAATTTGACATATAGACGCAGTCCGTGGAACATTTGATTCCATTATGATAATTAATTACGACGAATTATGACAATGCCTCAATGTCGAGAAGTTGACACGTGAAAGTGGAGTTTTTTTCGGAGTGGAGCTTGTTGTTGATTATAAGCACCACATATTTAGTTTAGCCAAAATCTAGCTTTGTTGTAAATAAACATCTCTAATGATAAAAGAGTAAAGCGCTCCTCCTCACCAGCCTTGGAAGCGCCACTGTGTGTGAAAAAGCCGAAATCGATCTCTAACCGTAACAATATCAATATGAATTGAAACAGAATAACTGCAACGAATGTTGCAAAGCAACATGATACAATGAATTTTGTAATAAAAACAAAAAACTTTCCTGTGATTTTTGACGGACTATTGACTAGTACATTCGCATAACTTTCCTTTGTATGTATGTGTGTATGTATGAATGAACTGTTTTCAAATTGTTGGAATTACCATAATAACGTGAGGTGAACAATGATAGTAACCATACCAACACAAATAGAAAAATAACGAAGGTTGCATTGCAACATGAGTCTAAACACGGGGAATGTAAAGAAAGATTGGTATAAAAAAGAGTTTACTTTTATAGATGTATCCCGTCAAAATTATTTGACGGGATACAGCTAGTATCACATATACAATAGTTTACTACATATAATTTACCAACCACTCATTGTTGTGAATCCATATGAATATACACTTAACACAAATATTTTTCCACGTGTTTGTTTCACATACTTTTAAAATTTTGGTTTGCAAACAAAAGCAGAAGACCATGTCCGGTTAAATGATAAAGTTGTACCCAAAAAACCAAGTTTTTTCCTAATAATTGTTTCATGTTTGAACTGATTGATACCTTGCTTGAACAGTCTACAATAAACGCTAATAAATCGTATTATCCTTGACTAATCGAAAATGCTGAAATGTCATATTCTAATTGATTAATAGCATCTTGAAATGCCAGCCATGAGCGACATCTCCTTTCAAAATAAATTGAGAGTGGGAGGAAGGGGGGGGGGGATAAAAGAAATTCTAATCAACATTGTTTCATAACAACTACAAGATGTGGAATTTAAAAAAAAAAATAACTTATATAACTTTCAACAAAACAGCATTCTCTTGCCTACCAAACAAAAATAATAAAATAAAATAAAAATTTTCCCTGATATCCAAACATGTGCTACCGGAAAACACAACCTTGAGATCATAAATTATATAAACGGTTGCTGTACGTTTTTCATTTTATTTATATACAGATTTCAAAGTCATGTTTTTTTATTATAAAAAGGACATTTCAGTGTAAAGAAAAAAGGATTACTGTAGGTATAACATACTGTATATTTCCGATGCAAAATGTCCTACAGTATGTCAATAATATCGTCATGCATTATGCAGATATTTTTTTGTTTTGCCTCAACAGTGGTGATGGTGAATCATTACAAAATCCAATAAATGTTCACAAGTTTTCTCCTGCTGCTAAATTGATTTAGCACTTATGACGTGAAGTAATTCTTATGTAGCTACCTGAATTTTTTATGCATTTTCCAATTATCAGGAACAAACATGTACCAACGCGGGTGGTGGCTACATCACATTAACTGTGAATTTACTCTACGTAATTAATTTTATACGAAGTGCCATTAGTTATTTGTTTATTAATTTCAATTTACTATATTCCCCCTTCACACAGCCGTCACATACTTGAGTGAAATTTAATGAACCATATTACGTAAGCACCTATAAAAAGAGATTTTAATGGGCATTTCACTATTGAGAAAAAAAAAATCTATTGCAGTCTAAAAATAAAACGCATTTATGTAGCACACAAATAAAGTCTACTAAATAAGTTAAATACTGTATAAAAAAGAACACTAACGTGATCACGCTATAGCTGTAACGATCTACTCATTCCAAGTCTTGTTTACAATGCTAACTTTCAACATTTGTGAAATAATATGACATAGTACTACACATGTCATACGCCTTTAGAATTATAATAATGATGGTGTTAACCGTTATTAATGATGGAACGAATTCCAGAAACATTCTGATGCACTCTGATTTTTTTATTCTACTACACTGTAGCTGTATGTCTCTCAAATGACAATAATGACGGGTCTAGAAGTTAATCGTCAATAATGATGGAACGAATTCCAGAAATATTCTGACACACTCAGATTTTGGATTCTGTTTCATAGTCAGCTACTGTAATGGAGAAAAGAACATAATGCAAAATATATCTAGTACATCTTTGTGTACTTTCACGTTGCTATGGTGAATGCCATGGATTACAGAGATTCACCATAACAATGTAAACGTGAACAAAAAGAGTGACACACACGCGCACACACATACACACACACTCACAAACAAACATGAGAATGCTTTTATTATTGTTTTAATTCATATTGCTTAGCAATGTTCGTCTGTTTTAAGTGGTGTTGTCAATAGTGAGCTACTTCTTCATTCCAACATCTCATTTGTAAGGATTCTGTCCCATGGATATCAGTTTACACTCACGTTGTTATGATGAACCCACCCTGTGGATTTAAAGTGTAAAATACAAAGGAAATAGTTTTAGTTGTTGAACAGAAAAAAATTTTAAAAACAAGGTTGCTTATTGAAAAAAAACAAAAAAAAAACGACTACACATAAACTAAGGCATATAGTGTTCGTCTTTGACGACATATGCCCAAATGATACATTTAAGACTAAGACGAATCCATGCACACCTCATTTATCGAAATCCATCGAGCCGTTTAGCTTATAGGAGGATCTAAAGAATAATGAATATATGGCATGTAAGGTCCGCCATATTGGTTTTCATTAACAACATTTAGCCAGTGTCACTCGAGAAACTAAGACGAATCCTTAGACACTTCATTCATCAAAATCCATCGAGCCGTTTAGCCTCTAGGAACGCAGAATGGATATATGAATATGGATATAGTATGCGCCATAATGGCATGTAGCGTCCGCCATACTAGATTTTCATTAACAGCATATAGTCAGTGTCACTCGATAGACTAGAGCAGTGGTTCCCAACCGGGGAGGCGCGAGGTACCTGCAGGGGAGGCGCGCCCCGACAACCACATTGTGATAGTCCTCCCCAAGCACGTGGTAATCACTGTGTCATTTGATCCTGTAGTAAACTATCATAGACAACTGTGCGACTGATTTTCAAGATCATTGAGGTGGCTCTCTCAATCCTCATACAGATGATGTCATGGATCCCCAAATCGCTGCGTGTATCATGTTGTTTTGTCTCTAGTTTGCTACGAAAGCATCGCATTACAAAAGGTGCTCTGAAAGTTCTCCTTCAATTTCCAAACGAGCTATCTTTGTGAGGCAGGATTTTCGGCAATGACAGCAGTTAAGTCAAAATACAGAAATCGTCTTAATGTTGAGAATGACCTGCGTGTAGGACTGACACGGTTAGAACCAAACATCGATCGTTTGTGTAATACCAAACAAGCCCAAGTATCTCATTGATTTGCATATGTAAAATGTTTTTCAATATGTTCTAATTGTTCGTAATAAAAAGTTCTTATATTTTGTAATATGTGTAACTGCTTTGTTGCTTTCCTACTTTAATTTCTTATCCGGTTTATCTGTTGGCCCCTTCTTTGGCAGCTTTTATAGATTAAATAAAATAAAAGATATATATTTAATTAGGGGGAGGCGTCATTGCAAGCTAACCCCGATGGGGAGGAATACTGTAGAAAAGGTTGGGAACCGCTGGACTAGAGGAATGCACAGATAACCCATTCAATGTCCATTGAGTCCACTATAAGAGGGTTTAAAGAACAATTGGTATATGTTATGTAGAAACCACTTTACTGATCTTAAACGGACGGCATATAGCTAGTGTCATTCGATAGACTGAGACGAATTCATAGACACTTCATTCGTCAAAATCCATCAAGCCGTTTAGCTTATAAGAGGGTCTGAAGGGAGAATGGATATTTGACATGTAGCATTCGCCATAAGGACGTGTAGCGTCCGCCATGTTGTTTTTATTGACAAAATATAGCCAGTGTTACTCGAGAGACTAAGTCGAATTCATAGACACCTCATCGAGTCGTTTAGCCTAAAGAAGTGTCCAAAAAATAATTGATATTTACACGTAGCGTCCACCATATTGGTTTTTCGTTGACGAATTCAGCCAGAATCACTCGAGAGACTAAGCAAGTCTATATATAAGCAAGTCTATAAATAAGCTCATTCATCAAATTCATCAAGCTGATTAGCCTGTAGGAAGTGACAAACCAACAATGGATAGATACATACATGCATACATACACATACAAATAACTTTCCTTCTTTGCAGTCGGGAAAAAAAGGCTTTTATTTCCAACTCTAATTTGATAGAATATTGTCACCATAAACACGTATGTATGCAAAATCTCAAGTCAATTGGTCACCGGGAACTGGGTTAATGAGCGATCGCAATATTTGAATGTAACATATGAAATGAACTAAATAAAAGCTTTTAATAAAAATATTGACGACGATGATGAGTTACTAGAAGTAGACCCGTGCTGTAGCACAAGGGCATGAGATAGGGGTTCCGAATTAGTAATACAAACTTTAGATTCATAATTACAAAACTAACATATTTGTACTTTTTACTTTTACAACCAACCAACTCCAGCGAGTGACAGGGTGCTACAATTATGACTGGTTTCGATTTTAACAGCTACCAATTACAGCTGGCTTGAGGGAGGATTCTGTGCGATGGGTGGGGCTAAAGCGTTCATGACACACATACATACATATATTCACACAGATCTGGGTAATTCTGTATAAACTGAGAATGATATAACACAGTGCTACAATTCATTGAATCACTATAGCTTATTGGAGGAACACACTGTAATAGTTTGTTTTTTCACTAAGATACTAATTTTGTACAGTTATTTTTCCATTTTTTTGCAGAATAACGTAGACGTGGTTTGTAAATTTTTGTTTTGCTCAGTAGATTTTTTTTTTTAATCTCATAAATTTATTAAAGAGGGAATAGTAAAGAATCTTATTTGATATTTCCGTCTTGTCTTACTTTACTAGATGGCATTACTTTTTCCATAAATAATAGTTTTACCCAAAATACTAGTACAATAAAATACTATCTGATAGACACATAAGTAAAGATTGATAATTATTGTAAAAAGAAACGTTTGATTAGCCCAATACCATCTTTAAACATTCAGAAAACGCTATATGGTGAACGTGTAAAACGGGAAAGGTTATGATGTGTATCAATGCAGATGTTATTTTTATACGCTTAATATCAGCTTCACTTGTGAGTGAATGAGCTGGGTATTGAACATACACTGCCATCTACAGATGTTTGTGATATACTGTATAGTCCAATGTAGCAAAAATTGCATAAAGTGAGAACATAAGTATGTATCAAAAATCGCACAAATCGAATCGAAGATTGCACAAATCGAAAATGGAATTTCTCAAACAAAACTCGTTGTATAGTCCAACGTTCGCATAAATCGAATCGAAATTTGCAGAACTCGAAAATGGAATTTCTCAAAGCTCGCATAAAATCGAATATAACGTTACTCAAAGATCACATTACAGTAATCTAAATTCGCAAAACTATATTTACAGCGGATATAAATAAAATAAATAAAGAATAAATAAATGAATATTCTTAAAAAGCATTTGTAATGTACTTGTTATTTTTATTTTTTAAATTTACTGATACTATAACCCTTATAGCCGAAGACCACGTAAGTAAGTGGGGTGTTACACTTACACCCCACGCAAGCAAGAGGAAACGTTACATTTAATGCACAACACAAGTGGTGTGGTGTTTAAATAAACGCTTCTTATTATTAAACAATCTCACCCTACTCTGAAACCCTGTACTGTACAAAGAATTCCCAATCGACGCAAGTGCGATATACTGTATGTATGTAAATGATTTCGCGATTATGAGACATATGCATGTTACAGGCGAGAAAATTTCGCTATTATGTTATTTGGTGTAATAATGCACAAATGATTGAACGTCCCTGCAACTGTTGCTTTTCTTTCAAAAAACCTATATGTATATGCCACGCATAGTGCAAATTGCTGGCTCTTATACTAGAATTACCAGCTGTAGTTTTCCCATTTAATGGTAATCGTTGATATGGCCTCGTCCAACCACTAAGCGACAGGTTGGACTTTCCAAAATTCTTATTTGGATTACTGATGTTTACAGATCTGAGATTGTCAATTTGTACTACAGTTGCAAATTTCACAGTTTGTAAATGAATTCGGGTCTTGACGCAATCCTAATGTAGATTATTCCTTGTTTATTTTTCTAGCTATGGATAATAATTCTCATGTAGTAACTCAACCACCCTCAAACGCATGGCAGCAGGGTGGTTATCCAATGCCTGGACAAACTCCTGGATATCCACCGCCTGCTGGATATCCTCCTCCTGCTGGATACCCTCCTCCTGCTGGGTATCCCCCTCCTGCTGGGTATCCTGCAGGATATCCTCCCCCACCACCTGGAACGATGGCACTTCCACCAGGAATGATTGCACCACCACAACGTAAGTAAACTTTTACATATATATCATGTGATGTGAACAATAAAGTTCATGCGGTTTTTTTTCTAGGTTACCTTATTGCATAAAACAAGTAAATTTTCAAAACTGCCCAGACTTCTGATACAATTATTAAATGCAATGTCTATTTTATTTTCTAAAAGAGGGTTGCTTGTCCTGTATCTGTGGAAATTCGATTAAAGAACGTCTTCAAGTTTCTGGTATCCCATTTTTTTCCGCTATGTAACAACAAAAATCCTCGCCGATGCTCATCATATGCCAGAATAAATTTTCCTATTATGCGGATTTGTGTATCGTGAAAAACTAACAGTCTAACAACCAATTGTACGGTGCACACATTTATGTTACTTCATGAGAACTTTTATGCAGTGTATGAAATATGTGTCATCTGCAAAATTAATCGAGTCTCACCACCTGTACTAATGATTTAAAATGAAAAAAAAAGGAGAATTCTCCATAATATACAATTGGAGAATACATAGGATACAAGGACTCTGGGCAATACAATGATGAGCCACATTTTTTCCAAAAATGACATTTTTAAATCCAACTGTCCCTCAGTGCTGTTTCTAGTTTGTTACTTTACCACTTCCTGGATTTTCCAAACAATGACAGCATAATTTGAATTTTCACCTTGTTGCTCAGCATGGTACTCTATGGAGTTTCTCACCAGAAAAACGGCTCTCTTGAACAATTTGAAAATTGTGGCTTATCAAGGTATTGTCCGAAGCCTACAATTTAATAAGATCCAACCAACGATATAGCAGAAAGGAGTAATGAAGAAAATATCTTAAACATTCCATAGCCAATTAAAATTGAGCGTCACAATAATGGTTGTATACCATTACCATTTAGATAATTTTGAATAGAAAAGAATTGAAAAACCCTTGTCTCAGCCTGGCATCGAACCAGGAAACTCTTGTACTCGCATCGCAACAAGACGTTCTAAGAAATTTAGAAAAGTATTTAGAGCAACGTTTAGAGAAATAAAAAGTTTTGGGTGATAAGAACTAAATTAACAGAATGTTGAATAATTAACAAAGTTTTTTACTTCCTAATGTGATATACAGTAGTAATTAATGTCGTAAATTTAAAAGATTTAATTTTTTTTTCGAACAGCTATTCCCGGTTGTCCACCAGGTCTGGAATATCTAACGCAAATTGACCAGGTTTTGGTTCATCAACAAATTGAGCTTGCAGAGAGTGAGTCTGAGTTGGCTTACATCATGTAACATAATATTTACTTGTAAAATAAAAACTAACTCAATTTATAATTTCTATTTTAAAAGTGGTCCTTGGATGTGAAATGAACAACAAATACGAAGTGAAAAATAGCATGGGACAAAAGATCTTTTTTGCCTCCGAACGTGAGTAATCCAGTTTTCATCATAAAACTTCCATATGTATAAATCGCATGGTCCCAAACTGTAAATGCCAAAATGGCAATTACATGATAGTGGATGTGATACCAGCAATGTAATAAACTCAGGCATAGAATGCCAAGTCTAGTTTAAGCATTGTAAGTAAAAAGTAGCATTGGAATAGAATCTACAAGAATTTAGGTTGGGTTCAAATTTGTGCTTAAACTTGGACTAAATTTATCTTAAAAGAAAATGTCATCGGTAATGTATAGACTCTCACTCTTTTAGTAAAATATGAACATCTTGTATACAACTATTTAGGTTTGTTAAGGTGTTAACTAACCTTAACAAACCTTGTATACAAGATGTTCATACTTTAACAAAAGAGTGGGATTCTATACATTGCCAATAACGTGTACAAGTGTGATAGTACTTAGACTGAAAAATTTTTTTTAAATAATGTACAATATGTAACCATAATGTACATGTAAGTACAATTATGTAAATATTGTGGCACCTCGCTTTACAATGATTCCCTGAAGCAACACTTTTCAATTAAATTTAGTCATTTTATTTTTTTGGACACCTGCTCCACTCTTAAGGCACTTTTTCAGCATCAGTACTCTCAGCTATTTATCATTAGGCTATGATTCGTAGAGAAAACTTAATCATAACATTACTAGACTTAATCATTATTAAACACTTAGTGGGACATACTATATTATTTTCTCTGTATTCTAAGTGAGCAAACCAACACTACCAACTTTTCATTTTAGTATCACTAAATATACCATACACTACCAACTTTTCATTTTAGTATCACTTCCAGTCACCCTTCTTAATTGAAGTTGCAATAATTTTTCAATTAAAATACCGATGAATTGAATTCTTATTTTACAGAAACGGATTGCTGTACTCGCCAGTGCTGCGGTCCAGCACGACCTTTCGAGATTAAAGTGTATGACAATTTTGAACAAGAAGTGCTTCACTTTTCACGACCACTGCGTTGTCAGTGTTGCCTTTGCTTCTGTTGCCTTCAGGTAAACTATCCGTTTTGCATATGAGCTATTTAACAAGTTGATCATCGTAATTGCAAGCCAAATTTTTTGTTCTAATCCTGTATTGATATAGTATGTTATTCCCAAAGAACAGACTATGGCAAAAATCTTTTCAACTTGTTTTGTCTATGATTAAGGCACATTGTTCAGTAACTCATGCTGCATAAACAGTATACATGATGAAATATTCTGCTCTTCATTTAGACAATGGAAGTCTCGTCTCCTCGAACATCAAGCATTTTGGGCTATGTCAAACAAGAATGGAGTATTTGCGCACCAACATTTGTCGTTCAAAATGCTAGTGAAGACACCCTTTTCAGAATAGAGGGTCCGATATGCACATGCAGATGCTGCGCTGATGTTGAATTCAAGGTGATACATTGAACGAAATCGTCTTTAGCCTAATTCAATCGCTTATTTACACTCATCAATCGCATTCAGCAGTGAATTGCAATATTGTTTCTGTATGGGTCGTGTTAACCATAGTGAACCAACTCATTTTTTACAACTGTGTTAATGTATGAAATGGGGCTACTAAGTCATGTCATGATCTTGGCAAAGACTAAGAATTACATTGCAAGACCAATTAGTTATACAGCACTATAAATCAATCGGAATAGCATGCAACCTTATGGACAAACCATTTGTAAAATGGTTTTCTCAAATTGAAGTTTTTTGACTTAGTTCAATGTGAATTAAGACGATCCATAATGTCGCATTCTGTTTTGTTCGGTGCTTATCTACAATGTTTCAATAAAATTATCTTCCCTATAGATTTTGGCCAAAGATGGAGCTACGCAAGTAGGATGCATAAAGAAACAATGGTCGGGTATACTCCGAGAAGCCGTAACAAATGCAGATAATTTCAACGTAACTTTCCCAATGGACTTAGACGTCAGCATGAAAGCGGTTCTGTTCGGTGCCTTGTTTTTAATAGTACGTACCCTTTTATATTTGATGATTTTATATTAGATTGTTAAATTTTGATGCTTTTCTAACAATCTTCTTTTTAATTTCCATAGGATTACATGTACTTCGAAAATCAAAACCAGCAAAACAATTGAACCATGCATTTTGCAACTTTTGTTTCCTTGGGAAATCATATATATATATTTCAAAATATATATATAAATATATATGTATGTTTATTATGCATTATGTGAAATGAATGTAAATACATAAGCCGCAATGCAACTCCCACAAATGTGAACAAAATAACGATTCTTTGTGGCTATCAAAGATAAAAAAATCCTGGCATTTGTACAACCTCTCATTATTGTATGTTAAATCAACATTGTGTTTACCTTATTATTATTATTTTTTAAATTTAAATTTTCATTCCCTTCCACTAAGTACGTAAAAAATCAGTTCACTGCCAGTCTTATTATATTTTTTAAAAAGTGTAACGCTAACTGGTGCCAATTTTCTTTTTTCGAGATTATATTTGTTACATTTAAAAAAGAAATACAAACTAATCATATTTTTACTATGTTATAAGAAAAAAAAAATGTTAATATTAGCAATTTCTATTGTTCAAATTTTTTTTTTCGAAATTACATTTGTTATATACTGTAGTAAGAAAGAAATACAAACTATATTTTACTATGTTATACGAAACAAATATATTAATATAATTCTTGTTGTTCCATCTAAGAGTGGTTTGTAACCTAGTTGATTTGTTAATTGTATGCCTTTTTCGCTAAATATTATCAATATATCCATGTTTTCACATTAAATTTAATAAATGGAAATCTTAACATGTTTATTTTGCTGAACTGTTTACAGTGGGGGCCAAATGGCGGTAGTCGTTCACCCCTTCAATTACAATGTCCAATGTTGGCATTTACACTGCTACCAAAAACCGCAACATTTCATTAAAATACTGTACATGAGATGGTAAAATTTACACGAAACTATTGGGTGTTAAAAACTTGTAGCGGAATATAAAGGAACTCGATTCATGCAGGTTTGACTAACTTTTGCAATATAAATGTGCCTAACTGCTATACTTTGTCTAAACGTGCCCAATTTATATTCCGGGTTTCATCGCTTTAAATTTAAAGCTGTAACCGATTAAGTTAGGATGATGATCGATGAAAAACATTGTTTCTTAATTCTTATGCATGTATAGTGAGTTTATGACATTGGCAGTTGTCTTGTGTTTCTTGAAAAAGAATCTGACAACCAATATAACCTAAAGATGTCTTAAAATTTATATGTGGAGATAATTGATTTGATTGTAATAAAATTAAAGAATCTTTAATTTTTCTTTTCTAGTAATTGGTTGGAAAAGTGAAAAGTGCTAAAACAGCAAAATTGTAGAAATATTTTGCATATTTAGAAAACTTTCCAATTTTTTTTTTGAATATAAAACAAAAACAATTAAACGAATAATTTTTTCTTTAGATATTAAAAAACAAATGTCATCTTCAAACTAAATAATCAAAATAGACATTAAAACAAAGTGAAGGCGGGAAACATCGAGTCTCAAAAATTTGAATGTGGAAAGCAGCACCATCTATTGGTTTGTTCCAAACTAGTGTATTACGTATTACATCTTTTTGAAAAACATTTCGTATCAACCGCACATTTTAGTGAGAGCCAAGTGACCAACTAACATTAACTGTCAACCAAAATGAGCGGGTGAATTGTTGACATCAACTTTTCACAGAGATTCCATGATATTTTACAAGTTTCATACCTTTATTAGTGAAAACATTAAAAAAATAATTAAACATGGTAGGCCTCTATTGCAGTGCTCAATACTGTACTTTCAGAGGAAGTCCAATGTTTAGATTTCCAGCTGATAAAGAACGGTAAGTTTGGGATAGGACATATTTCTGAAATTATGTAAATCAAAGGGGAAATTTAAATGACAAAAAACAAATTTGAATTATTCGTTTCACACCATGCAGGTTGACAAGCTGGGTGATAAGGGCCGGACGATCGGACCTTTTGGAACTGGATACTGCTGCCCTAATACACAAGGGTGCCTCTCTTCGATTGTGTCCGAGACACTTCGATGATAAGCAGTTCATGAACCCAATGCACACCCGGTTGAACTGGAATGCCGTGCCTACGCTGTTCGAACAGGGCTATCCGTGCAAAGGCAAAAGAATGCCACTTGTGGAAATTCCCATCGTGACTCCGAAAACTGAGCCGGAGACTCCTGCTGACGAGACCTCGTCGATAGGTCCACCAGAGTGTGGTGGTGAGCATTCTGATTTACATTCCAATTAACCGTTAAAAAAAAAACGTTATGTTCCGTTAAAACATGGAACATACACAGTTTCAGTGTATCTTTCAACCCTTGAAAGTTTGAACATGTTGCTTTCAAAACCTGTTGTTGCGAATGGCATTCAAATTGTACCGAGTGCATTATCAATGTACAGTGGAATCCGGTTATTATGATCACTTGGGGACTGGTGCTTTTTGATAACAATAACCGGCTGCTAACATTGAACAGTGTTTTGGACCGACTGATTATGATAACAATAACCGATTGATAACATCATTCGTGATTATAATAACCGGATTACACTGTACTCCAAATCCTAAAAGCTACAGTGAATATAACATTCTTAAATTTCGTCTTTTTTTGCAGAAACCCAAACCGCATCGACCGCATCTCCAAATTTGCAAAGTCAAGATGCCCAGTTGAAGACAGAAAATGACGTTATTATGGAAAGTGATGCAGCACCGTCAACGTCGCAGTCGGGTGTGGAAAAATCGTTCCCATCACCAATCATCACATCCGTTTCTTCGCTGAATCCATCTGCACCTCCACACAACGTTACCATAGGAAGCGGTACTCCAGTGGTGCTAACGTCGGTTGTTGGAGAACTGATTAAATTACCAAATTCGCAAATCAGCGTTCCTCGGATATCTATAGTGAGTGCCTGTCCTGCTAGTGGAAAACAACAGCCGTTTCTGCACGGGACAAGCCCGCAATCGTCCGAATCGGCAAAAGTTCCGAGCGTTGCCAGTGGACGCTCGCTTTTAGTATCTTCTAGTGGAATCCAGCCTATAGTCTCTTCAGGTGGAAACCAGCTTTTAGTATCTTCTAGTGGAATCCAGCCTATAGTGTCTTCTAGTGGAATCCAGCCTATAGTGTCTTCTAGTGGAATCCAGCCTATAGTCCCTTCAGGTGGAAACCAGCTTATAGTGTCTTCTAGTGGAATCCAGCCTATAGTCCCTTCAGGTGGAAACCAGCTCATTGTATCTTCCGTTGGAAACAAGTCTATAGTCCCTTTTGGCGGTAAGCGTCAGATTAGTGCTCTCACTAACCACACGACAAATGCAGTTTTGAAAGCTATTCAATCCTTGAGCAAATCGAACCCTGGTAAAGTGACGGTACTGTATCAATCCGCAAAACCATCAAAAAAAGTTGCCAAACCCCAACCCCTTCCGGGATTTATACACAACGAGAAGGTAAGAAATTTAACAGCAAGAGTAGAATTGCTGCGGAAAAAAGCACGAGGCCGATCGGTGCAAGTTCATCGATTGAAAAACCAAGTAGATAAACTAAAAGAAAGGGTCGCCTATCTCGAAGGCGAGGTGAAATTCAGACGAGACGACCGACGAAACATTTACCAACTGTTGCAAGAACTCGGTTACGTGCCCCATCGCCTGATGGAGTTTCTACACTACCAAGTGGAGGTCGCTCATCACAAAAAGGCCCATTGGCCACTCCCACTGAAAGTTTTCGCCCTCATGATCTTCAAAAAGAACAAGGTGATATATCGCTATTTGAATCGGATCTTCTTTATGCCCCACACGCGTTCCTTGGGAAAGTGGATTACATATTTACAGGCAGGCCCTAACTTTAGCGAGGAGGTGTTCGACGACGAAGAAATGCTGAAGGAACAGCTTAAAGAAGCTTTAGCTGAGAGGCTTAAAAACACTACCGGTGACGGGGTGCCCAACACCAATGAGAATAATACAGAAAACCAAACTGACCCGACAGCCATCGGATTAAGTCAACCTGCTGTTGAAACAATTAATAATATCCAGGATGACATGACAGGCGTCGAATTTAGCGAACCTAGTATTGATACAGTTAACAATATCCAGGATGACGTGGCAGTTGTTGGATTAAGCCAACCTAGTGTTGAAACGATTACTAAGAACCAGAAAGATGAACCTTCAACGATGGAAATTAACATTAACAGAAACGACTCTGACATTTTGATTAGGTGCTTATCACGAGCAGACGTTTTTCATTGCTATGCAAAATCAGTTTCAGCTACAACTAATTCAGTGGAATCATAATGTTTGACAAATTCCAAATTTAGTTTCTATACGAGTTGCCGTACTGTATATTTTTCGAATGATACTAAAATTTTCAATTGTTCTCTCTTTTTTTTCCGTAGTTAACCATGTTATTCTCATTTAAATGTATAAAGTGGGGGAAATGAGCTTGAAGATAGAAAAAGCTTGAATTGAGTTCACAAATATACACGTGATACAGCAAACCTCCGAAATATATATAACGTGTTACTGTTTAACAGTTTATCGAATACCCTCAAGTTTCACCTTGGTTCTAAACAATGCCTATGCTGGGGTTTATAAACACTATACAAAAAATGATGTATTGTGTTACTGTGTATTAACAAAATGAGAAAAGTTATACTTTAGTAAACTTAATTGGACGTTTTTATTTGCTTTCTGCAGTTATTGCCTTTGCATTACTGTATTAAAAAAAGATTACAGTGGACTCTGGTTATTGTGATCACTTTGGGTCTAAATGTTTTTTTGATAACAGTAGTCCGCTGATGACATTAAATAGTGTCTTGAGATCGATTGGTAATGATGGTAGCGAATTGATAACAATTATCTGTGATTATAATAACTGCATTTCACTTTGTTAATGGCAACCTCACAGTTTATATGCAAGTATAAATTCTCTATACTGGTGCTACTTTGATTAGTAAATACAAATAAAGGAAAACCATGAAAAATATTTAATCGATTGGAATCGTAAACATACAGTGATGTTAAAAATGCAACCAAACAAAGAATATCCCAAAAATAAATTCTTAAATTCAGCATAATGAATGGGAATATGCTAAATATAAGAAAAATTACTTAGTTTATATGATTACAGTACTGGTTTATTTTTATTCATAAAAGAGGTACTCCCTATGTCCCACAATATGATTTACATTTCTCACAGTTAGCTTGGTTACAATTCAAAATTTATGTAACTTGCATAAATTATAAAGATACCATTGTACTCCAGAGTACACTGTTTTATTCATGAGTATTTTTGATATATTATATACAGGGGTGATCCAAAATTTGAGGCTCAAGTAGGATGTTGAGCTTTCATTGTAGCAATAACTAATATTTTATTTCGCTTTTCAACTTGGAATAACTTTCTGAAGCTATAGGTTCTATTATTGCAGTCAAAACGGGTGTAGTTTTGAATTGCATGCATTTCAACATGACAATGTACACTCAAAACAAATTGCAAGTTTCATCAACTAACTTACATATCAGAAAGATGACAACGTTTAGATTAGTACAAGCCAATAAAATTTTATTATTCTTTAAAACTGTCCATAACCGGACAGTTTTGCATGATATATAAACCATATTTTGGGATAGAGCTGACAGAGGGAGTATTTTTTATTAGCTTAATGTTAATTTTTATAATTTAAATTCAGATGGTAATGTACCCCTGAAATTATTCAAATGCAAGATATTGCATGAATAAAAACAGAACACATGTCGAAAGGGTTCGTTAAAGTTTTAAATTGTCATACATATTTGTTTTGAATTTTATTATTTTTAATGAACCAGTGATTTTCTTACATTCATTGAAATAGGTAGTTTGGGACACCCTACATTTAATTGAATTTTTCATTATGCTCGTAATTTATTCATTTACATGAAGTCGTGCCTTTGTTTCGTTACCAATACAGCAATCTCCTCTTTCGATCTTACACTGTTCGATCCATACTTTTTCAATACACTGCTATTTTTATTTAACACCAAAATAAAAATAAGTCATTTAATTAATCATTCTTAATTAAAAATAAGAATTTGTTATATGTTAACAAATTCTATCTTACGTTGAGTGCTACTTGCTACAGTGTAAATGTACGATTGGGCTGGATGTGCATAGACACTGCAATCATAGGCAGATGAATTTTATGTTCAACATGTTTGATAATTGGAAGTACTCATGTAGTTAATAACTGTTGTTGATTCATTTTTCATCTATGTTTACTGAGTTTTGATGCATTATTTCGTACTTTCCGGTTATAGCTGGGCCCGTCTGATGTTGCTATTTGCTTGTACTTGGTTATGGGTTTATTTTGCAGGTTAGGTTAGGAAAACAAAACAAAATCATTCATTTAATACGTTTCTTTGTTTTTCCTAACCTAACTTGCAAAATAAACCCACAACCAAGTACAAGCAAATAGCAAGATCAGACGAGCCCTGTTATAACCGGAAAGTGGCCATTATTTTAGACCTGGAGAACTCATTGATTGGATCCCTACTGTTCAGCAAGAAATTATTTTTCATTTGGTGCTTTTTGAGTTATGTGACCGAGTTTTGAAGAACAAATTTAAGCAGGGGGGGGGGGGGCTGTTGTATATCTAAATGTCAACTTTCATGAATCAATCTCAAATCATTACGTTACGTCATATTCGTGCGACATTACCCACCATATCAATTATTCTTGACATACATTCTCATCGTCCATATGGCTGTCACATTGCCATGGTTGCAGTGACCAACAACGTAGCAACATCCACAAAGTCATCATTTGGTTAAACGATTCAAGGTAGGTGGCAAAAAAAGTAATTCGTGAACTCATTTTCTGCTTGGTAAAAAAATATGGATCATATTTTAACAACTAAAATTACTAATATATTTGATATGTGGATAAAATCTTCATTACTATAATAACAATTACACAGTAAGATGAAATTGCAAATAAGAAGTTGGTCAAGAATAATATCAAAATGACAAAAACAAACTGGCACGGGTCCAGCTGTTGTTACTACTATGTGATTTCGTGTTTCAAGAATACAAATTGAAAATACAGAAAACATTGAAATTGCAATGAAAAACTGAAATAAATTCAAAATTTCTCCATGAAACCGATTTTCTTGGAAATTTCATTATTCCGCTGCACCATAACTTTGGTGACAGACCCCCTCCCCCCCCCCCCAGAGACCGACTTTCAATGGAGTTGAAGTCGAGTATGCTTCAGTTTTGGGGACAGTTTTGATTCCGAAATGGACAAGTTTTCGTTGGAAAAACAAGATATTTTTTATATGGTATGTTCTTGTACACAATTTTGAGAATGCTTATTTTTTTTAAACGTTATTCATTAACAACAATTTCACTTTTTTTAAACGTTATTCGTTAACAATAATTTCACTTTAACTTGGTATTGCTATCACTGCTAAAATTTGATTTTATACACCAACTTACTATTACACTGACAGCCTCGTAGAGTACTACAAAGTTTACCATTGTCAAACAACTTTCAACTGTGGTTTTATCCTCTAATGAGAACTATAAAGTAACAAAAGTGTGAACGTACATTATTTACGTTTAAGTTTTTGCTACACCCTAAAGTCGCCGAGTATATACATGTTTATAATGTATAGACTCCAAACATGACCAGCAAAGTGTATTGCTGTTCGCTCAACTGTCCGAGTCAGCAACCGAGGGATACTATTAGCATGTTTCGATTTCCATTGGATAAAGAAAGGTAAAGTGTTCGTTAAGCTAATACTGTATATCTATTTTTACACCAGCGTATTGACGCATTTGAAATTAGCTCATGAACGTTTTGGTCCGCTAATGCCACCTAAGTTATGTAAAAGCTGACTTACATAATGTGTTCCACAACCCAATACGTGAGTCAGGGACCATCTGTAGTTGCAATGAAATATATCAAATTTAAACATTGACATAGTAATTGCTACTGTTAGATTTGGTACTAATCGGATTCACCTGTAGATTGAAACATTCACGAGCCTGTCATAGTTGAGTACCTTACTATCTTAAAAGTGTGAAAATCATTTCTTTTTGTAGATGCAAACGGTGGACTATCAATACACGAAGAAAGGATTTACTGGGTTATGACCCGGATACAATGCGACGCAAGGGTTTCTTATTATGTGCGAACCACTTTGAAAATTCGCAGTTCATGAATGCCGAATGCCAAAAACAAACTGGTGTGGAATGCAACTCCTCCTATGCTATTTGAATCAAACCCTTCGAAACGTATCGATAGCATGCTGAATGAGGCAGATTAAAGCATGCCGGATTACACGTCGCAGGTTTTTGGCGACGGTGTTTTACTTTCGTCAGTCTTGAAAAAAGTCAGTGCAACAGATTCGGAAGATAGTGTAATGAATTTGGACACCTCAATGACTGCAGTCGGGGATGAGCAAGCATCCAAAAATGAAAATGAGATCATTAATGGCGAACGTTATGAAGAGATTCAATCTGAAGTTATATTCGAGGCATACATCGAACCTGCAGGGAACTAACCCAACGGTCAAAAACCGATCAGGTTATCTTACTAAACGTAAATCAAATGATACGTCAAGAACTGGTGTCAGTCTGTTATGGTTTTCATTACCGTAGCTAACAAAGGATGTTATCATTTGTAAAATACTATTTCTTGAGTTCTAAACCTTTGACTTTTTGCCAAGAAATCTAATTTTCAACAGCAATGCTCCCTATATCGCTAAATACAGTGGAATCCGGTTATCAATCGGCTATCATTATTATCAGTCCCAACACACTGTTTAATGTTATCAACCGGCTATCATTATCAAAAAGACACCGGTTCTCAAAGTGATCACAATAACTGGATTCCACTGTATTATTGAAAAATTTTGTGTAACAATTCCGTTCATGTTTTTTTTTTATATTATTTTTGCTGGTACTGTAACTTATTGATTTTTGTTTTTATACATTAGTTGAAATTTCTGTTCAGTAGCCTATGGAAAACCACATTGTGGTACAGTTTTGAAACAATAAAGACCACTTGAATTTAAAATTAAATAAAATTTTGTAGTTATGACATGCAACACTAATAATACAGTAGTAAGAGAGCCATAGAAAACAATATAATATAGATAATATAGTTATTCCTAGAAAGCAGTCTTATAGAATGAGATACAGATAGGTGGTCCTCGACTAATGCAAGTTTTACTTAATTTTAATCTAGCTACCAGACTCCTGTCATAGGCGAGGAAATTTTGCTACTAAGCAATTCTGTGCATTAATGTATAAGAAACTAGAATGCTCCTAGAACTACTGTTTACACTCCTTACACAATGTGTGTGACACATCTGACGAACGTTGGAGCTGTCTACGCTAGTTTTCCATCTTATAAGAATTTCTGACAAAAGTTTCTTGTAGCATTGGAATACTGGGTTATGTGACCCATAGGTCATGTGTAGTTGTTACGGTATCAATACAGTTTTACCAATTTATAATCATATTTTTTTATGTAATGCTACATCGCTACTTAAGTTAACATGAAATACCGTACTATTTTTATTGTATTTCAGATCTAGAAATAAAACCATGTCTCATCCGCCATATCCCCCACCGTATTCACCTGCTCCTGTAACAGTGCCACCAACTGCTCAACAACAGGGTATCTTAAAATTTCACTGAGCGATTTTCGTACAGGTATTAAGGGTATTTGTTTCAACCTAAGTTTTTGTCTCTAATCATTTCAGCTTTTACTCCAATCCATACAAGAGGTTTGGAAATGTTAGCTGGGCTCGACCATTTGAGAGTGAAGCAACAACTTGAAGTTGGTGAAGGTACGCTTTCATTTTAACTTTGTGCAATTTACTACGATACGAGTACCATACTAATACTAGCAAATTTTTGAAGTGTCATGTTAACATTGTTTTATAGCATTCACGGGATGGGAGACATGCAACCGTTACAGGATATTAACCTTTACTGGGCAGGATTTACTCTTTGCCGTAGAAGGTGAGAAAGGTGAGAACTATACTGGTGTCCAAAAATTAAGGATGATTGCCGCTGGTTATATACACTTAACACCTGCATATCCACACAACACCACACATTTCAAGTAGTTTGGTTGCACTCAGAATAAAGCATTGCACACCAGTGTAGGCTCACATTTAATTTGTTTTGCATTATATAATACTGCAAGATTAAACATCTACAATTTCATTTTGTAAATACAGATTCCGATCCCTGCGGCCGGCAATGTGGGGGTTCTTCACGTGACTTTACGATGAGAATACTAGATCTCTCTGGGCGTGAAATTATCAGCATGCATCGGCCTTTTTACGTTGAATGTATGTGCAGCGCACCTTTGACTCCACAGGTAACGAAACATTGCATAAAGTATATGGTTTGTTAGTGTGGAGGTATAATTTATAACCACTTACATTGTTTCGCAAGTGAAACAACCAGGAAGTGAAGCGACAAAAATAAAGAAATCACAAAAAAAATGTTAGATTTACAATAGTCGCATTCCATATTCTTGCTTCAAAAATCTCCAAAAGCATAAATTATAGGCAACCCAATGTCTTTATATAGACTGGTCTAAAATGATTTAATATATGCATTTTAAGGAATAACGACTTAAGTGGATTTACACCTTTTCATCCCAATTGGAACATACATCGACTTCACTTAGGACTATACAAATTTTCCATCTTCTTAAGATATTTTTCAATTGATTGCCACATGTGTCATATCTCAATAGGAACTAACTGTATGGAGTTCTATCGATCATTGCATATTGGGTTATGTCACTCAAGAGGTTGCCATGAATGCATCATTCAACGTATTCAACGCGGCTCGACAACAAGTATTGCACATCGAAGGGCCCATTATGAGATACGGAACTGTACCCTTTCAGGTTGGACTCTACACGTCTTAGTCATATTGACTGTCTTACGTTTTAATATAAAATTTGTTGTGTTAAGTTTTTCGTTTATTTTTGGTTGTTTTTTTTTTTTACAGATTACGAGTGTGGACAAACAATTTTCGGTTGGACAGATTGTAAAAGAATTTTCAGGAACCATGCGAGAAATGTTCAGCGATTGTGATAACTTTCACATCAACTTTCCGTTGGATTTGGATACGGGTATTAAAGCAGTTCTTTTGGGTGCCCTTTTTGTTATCGTACGTATGCAAAAAAAATATATATATAAAAATATCATTGGCCTGCCTGCTTTTTAATTTCTAAAGTAAAACAATGATTTTTTATTCATTTACAGGATTTTACATATTTCGAACGTTCATGAAATGCTGATATTGGATATCAGCTAAAATTAGCAAACATTTGCTAAGAACACATGAAAAAACATTTTGCAAAGTGATAAATGTTCAGTACATGCCTTTTTATGATCTCATAGTACTGTGACGTTCTACTTAAATTGAAACTATGCATTGTTTATAAATTGTTATAATAATAGCATTTTTTATAATATAAAAAAAACGTCTATTATCCATCATATTTTGCTAATGTTTCTTGATAGAAAAATGTGATACTTGTTTAACGACATTTATTTCCCTAAAAATAGGAATGTTTTCCTTGTTCAATAATACATAGTTTTATACAAATGGATCGAGTGTATTTGTAATGTCATTATTTACACTTGAGAATTTTTCCGTTTCAAAATTTCTAAAGGGCTTATGACACATGCAATTTTATGTATGGCACTTGTTGACAACTGTGACATTAGCTTCTTCTCTCAACCAATGAAAACAGGTTAGCAAGAAGCTGATATTGCTTGACTTGCCATACTTACTATTACATAGGCTTATGTCAGGAGGCTTCTAGTTTTTTATTGATTCCAGCAGTCCCGGATTTATGTAAGATTTGTGTTTCGTGAGGAAAAAAAAAATTACATAAATCAATATTCCAAGAAAATGGACAAATTACAGTGATTAAGTCCAGAATTTGCAGAATCACAAAATAACGAAAATTTCTTACATAAAATGAAATTGGAAATTTTTTTGCACAATAGCAAAATGGTAAATACTGAACTTGCATAAATTGAAGACTACCTACATACAGTGTATATATGAAAATGATAAAAACAAATACCAAGAGATTTAACAAGAGTTACGTATATCAAGTGTACATGGCTATACATGTTAGTATTTTTTATTATTAAAGCTGCTCATGCTGTCATTTCATTGTGAACATCATTTTATCATTCATGTTTCTAACATAATATATTAAAACTACAAATTTCATAGTCTTTACAGAAATTATAATAGGCGTTAAATTGACGCTGTAGTCAATGTTTCATAAAGACCATCGAATTTCTAATAATGGGTCGTATTGAAACTAGCATATTAAATAATGCCTGCCTCGTAGCGCTCAATAATAAATGCATTATCATCATGTTTGAAATCATTCTTAGGTGTTGGAGTTTTAGGCATTTATTATGAGCGCTTCATAATATGTAATAATCACTAAAATTTCTATGCTTATTTTATACACACAATCTCTGTCAATAATAACAGCCCAGATCAGTTTGTGCAGTATTTATGTGGTGACTGCTTGGCAAGTTGCCAAGGTGGAAAATTGTATCCCAACACAAGTAGCTAATGAGATAGTGAAAATTGTTGTTAAGTCAATGGCTAAGAAATATATTTATTAACTTAACAGACCATTGGTCAATCAGCATTGTATCATATGATACTCCTCCAGGAATGCCCCCCTCCCATCCGTCATTATTAACGGTATGATTACTTTACGTGCTCGTCATATGGTAGAATTCATAGTAAATGCATACAACTTCATCATGATCTCCTTATTAGTCGCATAACTGTTTCTTCATTACATTGGACAACCATCCATGCCGTTTTTAATCATGTTTATCACATAGTTGATTTTTTTGTCTATATCTATTTATTGAAAAAAAATTCATGTTACAAAAAAAAATACAATTTTGTTATTGTACTAAGTGATATACTTTATCGCGCAACTCATTTTCAAAAAATAAAAACTTATGAAAAAGCTATTTTTTTAGAATTTTTAATAGCAGCTCACATCACAATATTAAATTTAGAATCCGTTGACAATTTTTGTTGACTTGATTCATCTACTTCATACTTGTTATATTGTAATCTGTTTTCATCTGTCTCGTCTATTTTGTGTTCATATGGGATGAAGAATTAATAATAAAAATTAACTAATAATAATAATATTAAGTGCTGGAGCCTTTTCTCGTGCGAAAACCTTGCCACATGTTCGTTTTTAGGATGATGATAATGATAATAATAATAATAATAATAATAATAATAATAATAATCTCACATCGTTACATATTTATATGAATACATATCGGGTGACCAATCAAGTTCATAAAGTTTTGAAGGGTGTCGTTTTTTTTTCTAGATTAAATTGTAAATATATTCTTTTAAATTCTTTTTCAAAGATAAACTTGGAAAACAGCACAAATTTATTGGTTACCTTATCTGCTTTTTGTTTAGACAAGATTACCCCCAAAAAGCCATGGTTCCCTAGGGTCAGATTATTATTATTATGGAAGATATGCTTGTTTTTTAAACTGATCTATTAATTTGAGCTAACATGGTCACAAAATTGGTTTTCCTTAAATTGGTACTGTATCTCGCAAACTTAAACAAAATCCAAATCTCTCTCTCTGTGCCTCTTTCCGTGAAATAACGTTTCCATGACAACAACTAAAAACAAACGTAGCACAAAAAGGAAACAAACCATAATAAATGTGTTACCATAAACGTAAGCAGTAACTAATGAGATGAAGTAAACGTTGTACTTGTACCCAAAGAACAATGAATGAATGAATGTTGAGAAGCAACATGGGGTTTTGCGAAGTTGACTCGAATCAATGAATTACTGTATGTTTTAAATCAATTAACTTCCATCATTTAGGATGGGCATACAGCTATAGTTAAGTTTGTAAATAATAATTGGGCTGGAAAAAATCAATGGTACCTCTATAACTTTGGATTTATAAGCTTTTATTTGGGTTGGCAGTTTTAAAGCCAATCAAAACAGGGTGAAATGATTCTACTCTGAGCAATGTTTTTTAATGGCCTACAGAGCTGAGATTTTAAACATGCCAGCCTAAATGAGAGCCATTTGATCCATCAAATTTTGACGAATCCATAATAGGCGTGTCATTTCGAAGAAATTGACACGTGAAGTGGGGTTTTTGTTAAGGCTGTCTCATAGTGTATGTCTGTATGACAAACGACTTCTCGAGCACTAACAATGGGGCATTTTCGCCTGAGCCCTTAACATAGCATAATAGACTAAAGTCTACTATGCCTAAAATCTACACTCTGTAGTATCTACTTGTATGTACCTTTAGTGGTAACCGTTAGACATACAGGTTCATCATCTGGTCAACGTCAAAAAGAGTAGAGTGAAGCACCGAGGAATACCTGATTGCCTCAACCCCCTCTTGCGGGTATTATATTTGTATGGTTATTCACCTGTATGACTAATTTGATGATGATTCAAAAGAGATGTCTCAACGAAGCTCTTGTTGCAAATGGTACATTGGTACGATTTTTCACCTATGTGAGTTCTCTGATGAATTTTAAGGACAGAAGCCCGAACGAAGTTCTTTCTGCAGATGAAACATTTGTGAGGTTTTTCACATGTGTTAACTCAAATGAGGTCATTCTAATGATCTTTCATGCAATGGGCATTAGAAAAGCTCCTGTTGTATGTGTAACATCGGTACAGTTATTCAGCTGTATGAACCCTTTGAAGTTTCAAAACAAACGCCTGAACAAAGGTCTTGTTGCAAGTAGGACATTGGTAACATTTTTCACCTGTGAACTCTAGATGCATTTTTACGTTAAAATGCCCGAGTGAAGTCTTTTGGTGGAGCATTTGTAAAGTTTTTCTTGTGTGGGCTCTATATTTCAAGACAAATGAATTTAAGGAAAGCTCTTGTTGCAAGTGGAATATTTGTACGGTCTTTCACCTGTATGAACACTTTGATGAAGTTTCAAAAAAGGTGCCTGAATGAAGTTCTTGTTGTAGGTAGCAGTGTACCTTGTTCGGTTTATAACCTGTGAATTCAGGGTTTTTCACCCGTGAGAAGTGAGAACTGTGATGTATTTTCAAAACAGAAGCCCGGGAGAATTTTTTTTTTAGAGGTGGAACATCTAAGGTTTTTTTTTACCTGTGTGAACTTTTTAATATTTTTTTTAGGACAGAAGTCCGAACAAAGCTCTTTTTTGCATAGAACGTTTGTAACATTTGTCACCTGTATACTTTGATCAAGTTTAAAAGCATGCCCTAGCATTAGCTAGATTTGTAGCATTTACTCAGCCACACTATGAGGAAGCAGCTTGACTTGCAAATATCTTCGAAATGACACGGATCCGTCAAAATTTAATACAAAAATGTCTAACGGGCTATGGTTTTAAAATTTTAGCTCTGTAGGTCATCCAGAACTAGCCAAAAAAACTTGCCAAAACTAGAACTAGCCAAAAAAGCTTTGCAGAGCAGAGTAGTTGCAATATTTGACATCACTTATGAAAAATATTGCAGCTTCATCTGCAAAAAAATTCTGATTTCGGTGTGACAGACATACAAACATATAGACCAAGCAAATTATATTGTTAGAGATACAGTGCTGTATAGTCCAACGGACCGAGAACTGCATAATCGAAAACCGGTCCAACGAACAAAACTCGTACATATCGATTCGAAATTTGCAGAAATCGAAAATGGAATAACTCAAAACTCGCATAAATGGAATATCACGTTACTTAAAGATCAGATTAATCTAGATACGCATAATTTGAAATTCGCCACAAATCAAAAATGAAATGACTCAAAAAACTCGCACAAATCGAATATCGAATAACTCAAAGATCGCATAAATCTAAATTCGCATAAGCGAATATATACTGTTGCTGTATATAAAACGTATCCTTAAAAATCATTTTTAATGTACTGGTACTTGTTTTAATCATCTTCATCGTTAAGTTGATTGTTTCCTATTTATTAAACAAACATTTGTTCCTGTTAGAAGTGATATACTGTACCATGCAGTCATTAAAAAAACTTTATGAAAAATATTTGGTAAACATGCACTTTACGTCTTCGAATGGTGGCACCCATAAACAACAAATCAGTTTAGTTTAAAACAAAAATATGTAATGGCTGTATAGACCAGGTAGGTTAGATTAATCAATTGTGTTTTGTGTTTCATATGATTTTGTTTGTTCTACTCTCACCTAACCTGGTTTTTAAACCCATATCCACTGAACTTTGGCTTTCGGCGCCACTATTTGAGGACGTCAAGTGCATGTTTTCCAAATATTTTGTGTGTATTTTAATAATACATTATTAAAAAACTTCCTAAACTTTAATAGTTACCTTATCTTATAATATAATGGTATCTTCCCTATTTCTAACTTTCTTCTCGTCAATTAAAAAGAAAACTGAAGAAACAAAAATTAGAATTTTATTGATTGAAATTTAAATATTTAGCAACAACCATAAAGGAAAAAAACTTGATAACTTGGAGCACATGTTTAATTTTTAAAAAATGGTTCTCACATTTGCGACTCTAATCCACATACAAATTGAATATAGCGACTCAAAATTCGTGACGATTCCCTTCTTAAAACTACGCGAGTTCATTACTACTATTATCAATATTGCATTCGAATATAATATCATACAATGCGATTTACATTGATGTATCAACGTTGGAGTAATTAACTTGAAATTTACAACTGGCAAATTATGGTATTACAATTTATCCACCCACCCCCTAATTAGTTTTAATCTCAACATTCACCATATTTATGAACGTTCATTATCCCTCAAGGGTATAATGAGTTCAGTGGACTTCTTCATAAAATTAATATTTTACAAATTATTATAAAATTCTGGAATTTATTTTACCTTAATCGTTGATTTTCATTCTCGCGCGCGCACGAAAAAAAAAAACAAATTCGCCGTTTACAACTCAATTTGGTGGTCGAGGCGTCTGCTATTGACACTCGCACATGTTGTCGTTGTTTCCGCGACATTTTTAACTATATTCCATCCCTGGATTAAAAATGTCACTCTTTCTTGTCACAAGCATCCACCGTAGTTATAACTGGCACTATTGTCATGTGTAAACTGAACTGAAATGTTACTGAAAATTTAAGTAATCCATGCTCCTGTGTGGGAGTTCAACTTTTGGTGAACCACGACTGCTACACACTGACCCATGTGACGTTCGATGACGTCATTAACGCGCGATTCATTCAAATGATGCATCTAATATAAGTTGGTTATACTGTACTTGTATTTTAATAAAATAGGTTAATTGGAGCAACATGAGCTAAAATTTTTCCGTCATTGTTGACGGGTATTTAATATTTTATTCTACCTATTGATATAACTAAAAATTACGATAAATAAGATTTGTTTTCAAGTAACAATTTCATATTAAATTTTATTTAAGTAGGCCTACTACTGTATTAAAATACAAAAAAAAAATAAAATAAATAAAAATACTAAACAACTACATAATAAAATATATATAAACTAAAATAAATGTATATATAAAATAAAATAAAAAATATCAGACAGATTAGTTTATTAATCGCCAGATAATGGGAGTTTGGAAAATGGTTTTTGCAGTTACAAATAGTACTTAAAAAACTTGAATCAAATTAAACAAAATAGTTAGTATATACAGGGCGATTCAGAAAAACTATTCCTAACTTTCACAGGTGACAGAGGTGACAATCCAATCAATTTCGTTGTAGCTCGTTACGAAATTATTTCCGAAAAATAATTTATTAATAAAAAATGTTTCATTTCACCTTGGACAGTTATTTTGAAACATCCTGCACGAATAGCTAAACTGTTCCATTATTTACTGTAAAATCGATTAAAATTTAGTCACACTGTACAATTATATTTAAATGCAAACTGCAAATTTTCAAAAACCTACAAATACTTTTAAGTGCCAAAACTCAATACTACATCAACATTTTGCTAATACACCGAACTGTATACTACGTACGCTGCGATTGTAATACACATATAAGACATTATAAATTAGTTTATAATATAAAGTAAAAAAATAATAGTTTCGCAATTTTCTTTCTTTAAAATTTTAACTCTTGCTCATATTATAAACATAGAAACAACATACACGCAGATACACTAATAAAAAACACCCTATCAGCGGATATTGTAACAGGAAGCTGAATAATTTAGTAGGTGGTTGATTAATCACTATTTATAATTCGAAAAAACATTAAACATGGAACCAGGTATACCGTTGTTTATAACCTCGATGCTCGTCTTGTTTTTGCTTCCACAGGTAAGCAGCTGAAAAACATTCTCGATGTACAATTAACCATAACTTGAATGTACATCTTAATGCTAGTTCTTATTTCTTCAAAGGTTGTGGCTGACACCGAAGACAATGAAATCGACGGTAACAGTCGACGCCTCGCTCTTCTTGCGAAAACATGCTAAACGAATAAAACTATTAAAATACTCATTTACAATATTTGCAGTACCACCTTTGGGAACTTGCAGACAAGAATGTGCTGGTTACAACACGGGATGTCCATCTGGATACCTTTGTTGCAGAACTGGATGTGGTCACGTATGTCAAACAGAACGTAAATAACATTCTATTCAACTTGGAAAAATAATTATCAACGTATTTATCGTACACATAGTCCTTATACACATTTCTCTGTAATATCATAGCTTGCCCACGAAGTAAGTCCACATCATATGCATTCTGTTTGACTCGATGTCCGTTCAAACACATGGGAAATCGCAATCTTCGTTCACTCTGCCTTTGCTACAACGCTTGCATGGTAAATAATAGTTACGAATAGTACCAAAAATGGGCATCATTTACTAATTGAATCTAGAGGGTGTCCCGTAATTCATCACCCCGTTTGATTTTATTGTAAACTTTTTTTTTCATTTTCTTTCACATTATTAAAAAGCCACTTCCCCCCGCCCCCTTTCATATTACAACCTTTATAGTTAAAATTTAATTTACAATAACCAAAAATTGGTGATAAAAAGTTGGTAACAATTTTTGTTGTTTTTTAATAATAATGTCAAAGAAAATGGAAAAATAAATACAAATTAAAAAAGTTATAATATAAACAAATGGGTGATTAATTATGGAGCACCCCAATATTTCAAATACAGTACATGGTCATAGTGAAATAGTAGGCCTATATACAATGAACATAGAAAAGGTCCATTCTATACTTAAACATAATATACCTGATCATTCTATAGAATGTAATATGTAAAATTTGCATTGGTATAGTCAAGTAAACTTGGTATAGTTAAGGAAAAATTTAGGTTAGGTCTAAACTTTTTATAAGCCCTACTTTTTATGTACAGAAAATAAGTTCTCAATTAGCCTAAATAGTTGCATAAAAGATGTCATTTCTTACTTTGTCAAATAGAAAGTAGGAATTCTATACAATGCCAAAATTCTATAAAAAAATGCCTGGATTCTATACAAACTATATCTATTTCGTAAGTGTCTGATTTTAATTTCTAGAACGTGTATTGTGAACGGGATGAAATGTGCATCCCGCACCAAGCAAACTGTGCCACAGGAACGTGCCTGCCACTCGGCGTTTGCGTCAACCTTCAAAAATACACCGAACAAAGTTTACTGAATCTTGTCCAAAATAAGTTTATGTGAACAAATACATGAAATTGATCAAAACTTTGGTTTGTATTTTGGAAAATTTAAAAAAACAAACAAAAAACAATTGAAATGTTTCAAGCAGCATAATGGTAAGCCACAAATTGTTCATTTTTATTGAAAAAGTGTGGCTTATCATTATGCTGTCCAAAGCACTTCAATTAAAAAAATAATAATAATTAATAAGAAATGATGATGAAAAACATAATGATTTAACTCTTACTATTCACATTTGTTGTACAGCCAAAATAAACAAAAAAAGCTTTTTCAACTACATGTCGTAGTCGTTTCACTTGGGTTGTAACATTTCTTTCCGTTTAGCTTTACCTAGCAATATGGCAGCTTTGAAAAGCTTCAAGTACAGTTCTATAGCGTCGGGCGTGTCGTCGTTACCGGGAACGGGGTAAGTTATTAGTCTAGGAGAACAATTGGTGTCCACGACGCCTACCGTTGGAATCAACATTTTAGCCGCTTCGACCACAGCAGGGTGTTGCAGGTTCGTGGTCGATAACGTATGCAAAAATATTATGAGATCCGGTAATCTAAGGTGCATGGTTTTATACGAGTTCGCAGACTCCGTAAACGTCGAAAACTTCCAAAGACGCGTGTGCGCCATTTCACCGCACTCCTTGGCGGTCTCTTCAACGCGAATCGCAGTTTGGGCATGCCGACTGATGAACAAGATCACCCCGCCGCGAAACGCTATGTGGGCAGTAAAATTGAGAGCGTCGTGCAGCAGATTGGTTGTTTGGTCCAAATCGATCATCAAATGTTCGAAACGTTTCCCGAAGACGTAGGGTTTCATGAGCGAGTTCATGCTACCCGCGGAGTGTCCAAAGTGGATTTTAGCATCGAACAAGTCCTTCACTGTGAACAGTTTTCGGACTCCGAAGTAGTCGGGGTGTTTCAACGGATCAATCGCAACTACAAACAAGACAAACAAGAGTTCTATTTTTCCATAGCAAATTAGTTCCCATGAAACCAACTTAAAAGAATACAACTTTCAACGTGATAAACACAATTAAAAACCATGATCTCAATTTCTAATCTAGTTTCTCACCAGCAAAATTGGCCCTCCTCAACAATATCCAAAATGTGGTTTATCATTATATTGCACAAAGCCTTTCATGTAATACCAATGATATGGCAACAACATAAAAGCATAGCATATCAAAATAAAATAAAACAAATATCAAAATTCAATGCAAACCATCGGATGTTGTTTCTTGCAAATCATTTTCAATTGATTTCTCAGGTAGAGTTTCTGCATAGTTGACACATAATGATGCACTTATGTTTCTTATGTGTGTTTTATATAGCAAAACTAGGAAAATAATGTTAGAAATAAATATTATTTACACAAAACTTGTATACAGTACAGTATGTAATTTGTACACATGCATTAGAAATGTAGTAATAATGAATTTCATTAACAAAATGAACCAATACCTCGTCCGAATTTAAATAAAGCCATTCTTTCCTATTATATAGGAGCTATTATGATTATTCGTTAATAAGTGAAAAAATGATTAATAAATCGATTAGAAACGGTGATGATATCCATGTGCCATTTAGAAAATAAAAGCAATGGCGGTATATGAAATAGTGTTTTCATTTTTCACCACTTGACGATGCCAAACAACAGTCACGTAAAACCGAAAGTAAATATAATTAAGAAATGAGAGAAAACGTTTTACCACTAGGTGGCAACAATAGACCAGGCACACGAAACCGAAACCGAATGTATTATTCAAATTATATTAAAATAATTGATTGAAATTACTCGTTTTGCCGATAAATACCACCACACGGTCTGTAAATAAATAAATTTTAAAAAAACCGGGCATACGAGTTTATTAGACCATGACATATTATACTAAAGTGGCATGACCACTAACATGAAATCGTTACCAACGCTTGGTAGAGAATCTATTGCTATTTCTGCATTGGTCAGTTCGAACAGGTATCACAGCCAATGAACGAACGTTTTTTTGATCACATGTCAAAACATCCATTTCTTTAGTAAGTGTACACATTGTGTACAATACTTGAGACTTTAATAATATAATCAGATTAAAATAAAAAGAAAATTAGTAAACAATTAAAAATAAATAAACAAGCATTCTGTATTATGAAGAGTGGTTCATTTATTCAGTTTTCCACCATGACATATTTTGCTACAACTAGTGAACTGGTAGCAAAGTTTTTTTAAAAAAAATATTCTTAGTTGTTAAGATTGGTCTAAAATTTATTTATGCTCATTCTAAAATTAACTTATTCAGAAGTGAAATATGTCGCATCAACTAAAAAACCAATTTCAGCTTAATTTGACTTATTACAATTACTAATTATTACACTTACTAAATAATTTACAATTTTACTTATAACATGCATGGTGGAAAAAAAATCCCTATATCATTCATGGGATTAAATTAAAAGTATTTACATACTTTTATGCTTCTCCTGTCAACTTGCTAAAATGGGATTAACAGGTTCACATTCCAAGCACAGGATATGTGCTTGGAATGTTGACAACTGGTCAGTTGTCAATATTCCATGAATTGGAATGTTTTAATAGTAGGG